>PVKE010010422.1:0-42518 GCA_004027555.1 Craseonycteris thonglongyai | reverse complement strand
CCTCCCCTCCCTCTCTCCCTCCCCCCTCCTCCCCTTCCCTCAGGCAATCACCAAGTTATTGAGTGTGTCCATAGGTCTCTGTGTCTTTGTAACTTTAAAAAAGAGATGAAGGCTCAGCCTTCCTCTTCAATGAGCTTCTTCTAGCTCCCCTAGTGGAGAGACAGACAAGATTAATCACCCAAGAAAGATGCTCAGGACTCGTGCTGGTTCCAAAGTCCCTCATCTCCAGATGCTTTGGGATTTTCACGGCTTTGTCACTTTTCTTACCCAAGGGACATTGTTTACCAGGATAGTAAAATCAAGATAATGTGCAGGAACCAATTGATACATCTGCGCTCTAAATCAAAAAACCCTTTCTGTGTTCGCTATACTCAAGCTCAGAGCCTCACATGCAGCTCATCTCTAAGGAAGATTTGCTCATCGCCCCGTGACGGTATCACTGCACAACTCACCTGCCCATTCACCTCTTATCGACGGCCTCAAGTGTTTAATTATTTTTTCAAATTCAAGGGCTTTGGGCAAGCTGCCTTACATCTTTGGCGGATGGAGGAAAGTAAGCAGGATGATAGCTCCACAGAGGAAGCCTACGTGGGCGAAGCTTTCAACCTCTCTGTGCGGGGCTGTCCCTCTCTGGGAAACAGTGGTCTTCACTTTCAGGGCTGCTGTGAGGACCGGATGCTACAAGGGCAATGGCCAACCTCGAGAAACACAAGTGCTGTGAAAGCAGAGACGGACCATGAAGACAACGAGGGGGAGGTTTTCTAATTAATGGCTCACACCTTGTAAGTTACAAATGTCTTGCCTTTGGGAAGAGAGGTTCTCAGAGAAAACAACAGAGTCATGGAGTCCTATCAAGCAGGCCACTGCAGTTTCCATCTCTCTCTCTCTCTCTACTTATAGCCAGATCTTGGTGGTCTCGGTGAGAAAGAGAAGAGAAAGGGCAAGAGAAGGGAAAGGTCTGATTTCATAGTGTCACCCCTAAGGGTCTATAGCAAATGCCACAAATTCTGATATTAGCAATTATAAATAATCCTTTGCATCAATGAGCCATCCTCAGTTAAGATACGAGTGAATGGAAAGGAGGTACTCATTGACTATTAGCTTAGCAAATAGGTCCAGAACAGAGGGCAGTGCTCATGCAGTGAATAAAAATAATAGTGGTTATACCATTAAGAGCTAACGATGTATACTGAGTACTCTCAGTGGACCAGGTATTGATTGCACTAAGCACTTTACATGCATTATCTCCTTTAATCCTGGAAAAAACACTGTTACTCTGTCCATTTCAGAGACAAGGGAATTGACACTTGGAGATTGAAGCCACTTTCCCGAGATCACATGGCTTGGATATAGGGGTGGGGGTGTGGAGAAGGGCCCAGGACTCTAGCTCTTGCAGGTTGTCTGACTGGGAACCCCCATGAGTTATCAGGGGGTTTTAGGGCCATGTGCTAGGTTTGGGAGAGCCACATGGCGGGAGAGGGACACAAAGAGGCAGAGGAAACTGAAAACAAATCTGCTGACAAAATGTTGAAGTAGGGGGAAATATGAGTTTCAGGGGACTATATGCAACGGAAATACTTCTTATGAAGTTAAATCTCAACTCTCTCTTGTTTAGGCTTACACATATTTGTGATAATATTAATTTTAAAAGCAAGGAAATAAAACACATTAAATTCCGGGTCATAGTTGCCTTGGGGGTTGGAGGAGGCAAGAGACAGGATAGGGGAGGAACACATAGGTAGGTAGGTGTAAATTATTGCTAATTTTCCTAGTCCTTGGATTAGATGCCAGGTTCACCAGGGGTTCATTATATTATTTAAAAATGTTAAAAATACCCATTATTCTACATCATCACCACTTGTTATCATCCAACTATTTTATTTTTGGTCATTTGGGTGGGTGTGAAGTGTTAGGAAACTGTGATTTGACATTTCTCTAATTACTAATAAAATTCAATATCTATTTTTTATGTTATAGGACATTCATGTGCCTCTTTTCTAAAAGAAATTTTTGTGCCTTTTGCCAAGTTTTTTGTATTGAAATATTTGTCTTTTTCTTATAGATGCACAGGCATTAATTACATTAGTAATTGAACGCTTTTTGTTAGTTTTATGTGTTGTAAATATCTTTTTATTCTCTTCTGTATCTTTAGTTAACAATAGTGCTTAAGTTAACTATTTCCAAATTTATTATACTTTCATTTGCAGGTTGTACTTTTGATGTCTTACTGAAAAATTCTTCCTGATCTTGTAGTTATATGTGTGTGTGTGTGTGTGTGTGTGTGTGTGTGTGTGTGTGTTTGATTGCAACTTCTCTATAGATCAGGTCTCTACATTTGCTGGTTCTTTCACTGTGTCACTGTTCTATTGGTCTATCTCTGTGCCCAAACCACACCATCTTAACCACTGCAACTTGGCAATGACATTCGCTGTCTACAGGGTCAAGTTTCTTTCACCTAGTTGTTGCTATTGCTGTTGCTACTATCTTCTTTTTCTCCTACTCCCCACCCAACCCCTCCCTCCCTCTCCTCTTCTTTCTTTTTCTGGAGTATCTTAATTATTTTTGAAATAATTTTAGAAATCACCATGTTATTTCCATGGAAAACCCTGTTCAGATTTTAATTTAAATTCTATCAATTATTGAATCTAGCAATTGTGTTACAAAGAATTCACAGCTTTGTGACATGGAATCTTTACATAATTGAACATGGTATGTTTCTCCCTCTTACTTAGAACTTCTATAATGTCTTTCCATTATATTTTATTATTGCTCATATAAAGGTCTTGTGTATCCTTATGTTTTTTTGTAAATGATATCTATTTTTTCATTGTTTTTATTGCTAGTATATAAAAATTCTGTATTATTACTCAGTTCTTTTTTTAAAGACGATAGATTTCCAACTCTTCAGGATTGAGAGCTAGCATTAGATGTGTCAATAGGCACTCAATAAATGAGATATTCAGGGCTGACATTCAGTCGTACACAATACCATATCTGTACTGATTATTAAAATACTGAATTATTTCCACAGTGGCACCCTCACTTCCTCCCCTGGCACGTTGGCCACCCTGGACTCTCCCCATGACAGACTTAAACTTCTCCAAGTTCCAGACACAACTAATGAGCTTTAACATCTGTTCTTATGTTTAGAGGGCATTCATGTAGCATCTTATAAAGGGAAGTTTTGTCTTTTGTCAAAATTTTTTCTATTGGAAAATTTTAAATTAATGTATATGCATTAATTATATATGAGGGGGGACCACGAAAAACTGGAATTATCTTCTGGGGGGTGGGTCCCTTGTAGCACAGGCTTCCCCCAATAGGTGAGAGTTCTAGGAACCTGCCTGCATCAGTTACTGGCTGCGTTGTTGTGAGGGGCTGCATTTGACTTCAGTGAATTTTTTTGGAGACTCCTTTAATGTGTTTGCTCATTTTATGATGGATAATTTACACAATGCGCAGCTTGACAACGCACTTGCTCACACTGCTCTGAGCATTCAGCAGTTTTTAACCAGAAAACTGCATGATCCCCATGCCCCACCCTCCCTATTCACCCAATCTCACCCCAAGTGACTGTTTTTTGTTTCCCTAAATGAAAAGTTCTCAAAGGGAAACATTTTGCCACTGTGGAAGAGTGGAAACAAAAAACAGCAGAAGCACTAAAAGGCTTGTTTTGAGCTGTGGAAAGAGCATCTCAATAAGTGTATTGCATCAGACAGCGTACTTTTACTTTAGACTTAGTACTTTAGTACTTTAGACTGCAGTTTAAATATGTAAGAATAAATATACAATTTTTATAAATAAATTCCAGTGTTGGGGGTCCCCTCTCATATTTTGGGTGCTCTTTTGTTGGTTTTACATATTGCTATCTCTTTTCACTCTCTTTTGTGCCCCTATCGCCAGCACAGCTGGGGCCTTAGGCCCTGTGCCACCGAGAAGTTAGAAGTACTATGATTGCTGCGTTCCCATGAGTTATGAGCTCTTTTGAATGTTGCCTCTTACACTCCTATGCTGATGCTAATGTAAACACTGAAGGTAAATTATTAATGTGAGTGGTTTCTTAACCAGAGAGCTCAGATGGAGGCAATCAGCAACAGAGTTCAAGGAGAAAGGCAGGAGATCTGAGCTGTCAGTAAGGAGATTCTAGCCAGTACCCACCCACCCCACCTCTGCTAATTCCTGCCCAATTCCCCACAGCTTCACGGAGTAGACTCTTCCATTTGGGGCTAGCACAGGGACCTCAACCACACATGTTCCAAACTGAACATATCATCTTTTATTGCTAAATCTGCTCTCATCCTGACTCCTCTAATTGGTGAAACAGTGTCTCCAAGTACCTTCTCCCCTACAGTAGAAAATTCAGAATCATCCTAGACTCTGCATTATCCTCACCCCCTTTCTTTAATTGTTTACCAAGATCTATCATTTCTACGCCATAAAAAAAACAATCTCTGAACACAACCTTTTCCCATCCTGATTACCATTGTCTCTAAGTTTTCGAACGGTTTCCTAGCAGGTTTCGTGGCCTCCAGCTTCTTTCGCTCTTCTAGTCCCTCCCCCATGCTCTGACCAGCATTAGCAGGCCCACCTGGGGGACTGCTCAGTTTCTCATCTGAGGCAGGGAGTGTATAGGCGCCATTTGGCAAAGAGGAGGATTTTATTGCTGACTCTACTTAGAATGGTGCTAATAGAAAGCAGACCGACTTTGACTTGGTTTTGTTATTGCGTTTAAGTAGGCTGACTATATTCCCTTAAGATAAAAATGGGTGGGGTTATGTAATACTTTGTGTTCATGAAAAAGTAAGACGATAACAAAAGTTTTATTACATGAACATATTGAGTTAACAATTATTTTTCACTGACAGAACTCATACAAAAATTTAGGTAGATGTAGAAGGGGAATGTATTCACTATGATCTACTATGAATATTTCTCCAATGAAGTAATCTTAGGCAGCAGATTTCAGTCTTTCTAATACACCAAAAAGAAAAGAAAGAAAGAAAAAAAGGAATGAATACCCCAACTACTATCACAAGCCAAATATATACTTATGTCCCACCGGAGAGTTTTACTGTAATAAAAAAATTAAAATTAAAAAAACTAACAGCCTGTTGAACCAAAACATGAGTCTGAAAAGTCTGAATCAAACTGAATGTGGGGCAGAAAGAATTTCTATGGGTGGAATGATGGTAGAAATAACAGTAACTCACAGTCACTGTATCTCACACTCCTAACCTGACCGAAGCCAACAGCCAGGTGAGCTGTTCAGTAGTTCCTGTGCATTGACTCTCCTGGCTCCCATACCCTGAACAGGGCTGAGCAATCACCTCTTGAATCCCCCGCCGCTGCAGGCGGGCAAGGCGGCAGAGTCTGTTCGCGGCTAGCTCAAGAAGCTGGCCCTGACTGGATAAAGTAACTGGAACTTCCTCTTTTGTCACACTAGTAGTTTTACTGCATGCGTTGATTAGCATAGGCGGGGGGTGGTGAACCTTGGCACGCGTGCCCAAAGTGGTACGTGGGGAAATTATTTCGGCACGCAGAGCTGTGAATACCATTTAAAAAATTGTTTATGCTCTTATAGACATAAAAATAATCGACACCTCTATCTCACTCGATGGGTTGGCACGCGAGTCGAGCGAGTATACTCTTATTTCATAAACTTTGGCACTCAATCACCAAAAGGTTCGCCACCCCTGGATAGAGCCTTATGATAAACAACCCACATTTGGGTTTTTTACAAAAAATTAAAAACGAAACAAAATTGATATTTATGTTAAAATGACGGATGGTTGGGAAATACAAAAAAATGGCACTGTCCCATTTAAAACAGTATGTATAGTCAGCCTACATTTAAGTTCCCTACAAGCAATGCATCCCTTTTTGCCTACACCTGGCAAACTCTTCCCACATCTCTTCTTGTTGGTATGATAGTGCCTCATGCACAGCTGCCATGAAGGTCAAATGGAACAATGCTCACAGAAAATTTAGCCCAGCCCCCTGCATAAAGTGAGCGCTTAGATAATGTTAAAAATGATTAATAATAATATTATGCTTGGCTCTTTAGCCCCTATATGATTGCCATTTTGGCAAGCAAAACCTTTAGGGCCTAGCCTCAGATACTGTAGCTAGGAAAAGTCTATTCTGCCTTCACCACACCAAGTTCTTTCATTCCCATGCCTTTGCAAATGCCTTTTCCTCTGCCTGGAATGTCTTCCCTCTTCTCTGTAGATTCATCATTTAAGATCCAACTTACCATCATGCGTTCTGTGAAACCCTCCTCAGGTTATTCAGAAAAAGGAATGTCTCTCTGCTCATATCTCCTGTGTAAAGCCTTCCTGGACTGGAGCTTCTGAAAGAGTCTGTAGGCACTTATCTTTGTCATTAACTTTGTATCTACAGTCACTAAAATTGGTGGACTCAATACTTTCAGTGGGTTTATTTGTTTTGTTTCCCTGGAATGAATGAATGAATGAATGAATGAGGTATTGATTTCACCCTAGACCTAGCCGAAAGTTTGGGTAGTGACAGTTCTGGTCATTTTGTAACCCGGTATTGGACTCTTCTTTCCATGCACACTCAAAAATATTCCCCAACACTAGGGTACCTGTCTTCCTAAGGAGTTGAATTCAGAAACTAAGGGAACGACCTTTTACAAGCAGGGAGAGATGAGCCGGTCAACCCGGCCTCCGCAGCGGCCCCTGAGAGGGCGCTGTTCCCAAATCAAACCTTCAGAGGCCAGGAATAAAATACCAGCGCGTTCCCACAGGACTCAGCATCCCTCCCTCCCCGGGCAGCCACCGTGGGTCCCCAGCAGAGCGCCTGCCCACAAACATGGCTGCTCCCGGCTCAGCTTCTCCTCGCGGGGACCCGCTGGTCGGGCCGGCCTTGCCAGTACTCGGGGACTTCCTCCACGAGCCGGCTTCCTGCCCGGCTGGCATTTAAACCCGCGCCTGGGGCTGCGGGCTGCGGGCTCCGGCTGCGGATGCTGAGCTGTCCCCGGGCTGAGCAGCGCTGCTGCCTTCCCTGAGCCACCCCGCGAGGCAGGAGCAGAGCCGAAGCAAACCCTAACTGTCCCCGGGCCAGAGCAGGACAGGGCTGGGAGGACTGGCGTCTGGAAGTTTAATTGCAGGTTTGACTTCAGTTCCCCAGATCGCAGCCCTTCTGCCCAGCCCGGCTGCCTTCTCTCCCTCCGGCCTTGGTTGCTGCATGAAGGGGCTGGGCTTGCTCCCAGGAGCTTGGGCAGGGCGCGTTCCCGGCTCCGCAGCGTCGCCCCGGGGACCCACGAGCCGCGCGCCCCGGTCATGGTGCGGCTGAGCCTGGCGCTCGGGTGAGGCGGCTGCAGCCCGGCGGGCCCGCCCTGCGGAGCA
The DNA here is from genome assembly GCA_004027555.1 of Craseonycteris thonglongyai. Classification (NCBI taxonomy): domain Eukaryota; kingdom Metazoa; phylum Chordata; class Mammalia; order Chiroptera; family Craseonycteridae; genus Craseonycteris; species Craseonycteris thonglongyai. The sequence continues at coordinate 35,151 of PVKE010010422.1, read as the reverse complement.
TCTTCCCCGGAGGACCCGAGGACAGCGCGCCCCGGGGCGAGCGGCAGCCGCGATGTTCAGATGGCTGGGTTCCGACGACCGCCGGAGGAGGGACCCCGAGGTCTTCCAGACAGTGAGCGAGGGGCTCAAGAGACTCTACAAGAGCAAGCTGCTGCCCCTGGAAGAGCATTACCGCTTCCACGAGTTTCACTCGCCTGCCCTGGAGGATGCGGATTTCGACAACAAGCCCATGGTCCTGCTGGTGGGCCAGTACTCCACTGGGAAGACCACCTTCATCAGGTGAGCCGGGCCCCGGCAGGCAGCCCACCCTGCCGCCCAGCACGCAGGCCCTCCGTTCACTCCCGGGGGCCCCTCCGGCCTGGGGACCGTCTTCGCTTGAAGGCTCTGAAGAAATCTTGTGCCTGTGTGTCCGGAGCTTGCCCCATACTTCCATTGCGGGTCCTCCACCCTGGCCTGCCCAGTGCCTCTCCACTGTACCTAGCCCTTGGCTCAGCTGCTCAGTGTGAAGTCTTAAATATCGCAGCATCCCTTTTCCTCCCATTTTGTGAATGGTGAAATTGAAGCCCAGGTGACGAGGGAGAAAGTTCCTGGTCCCAAGAGTCCCTTATGCTGGTGGGAGTGTCTTACACCTCTCTGTTTAGGGCCTTCCCCTTCATGGCCAGGCATCCCTTGCCTTTTAAAGGCTTCAGCCACTCATGAGGGCTTTACAGTTGCAACTGAGGAGGTGGGCTGGGGACCCTGCGGCTCCCTGCCTGGTAGTGTCACTGGTCTTTTTATCAGTTTCCTTCTCCAAGCAAAACTCCTACCTATGAGCATATCGTTTGAAGACTGGACCGAAGCAGTATCCAGAAACAGAACGCTTTTTTCATTTCCCTTGTTTGAGCTTAATGGCTCAGTAATAATATTAAAGTCTTTTAGAAGTGGAAGGGATATTGATGATTGTCTCATCCAGACCCTTGACTTGCTTGATAGGTGAGGTAATGGAGGCCTAGGAAGGTTAAATGCATTATCCAGAGTCATATAACCAGGTGGGAGGCCAACCTGGGATCTGATCCTAGACGCATGGGAACAGACACTTGGCTAAAAGCCTATAACTCTGAGGATGAGTCATCCATTCCCTTGAATTACAGAATCCTTGGGCTGGAGGGATTCTCAAGAAGTCAGCTTGACCACCCTGCATTCAGAGAGGTCCGTGTATTAGCCACCAGAGTGATGAAGTCTTCTCTTCAGTCCTGAGTCCACACAACCTTCAAAGCCATGCCATTTGGCTTGGCCTCATTTGCAGTCACTGCCAAGCCATGGAGGGTGCTTGGGGTCCTCCTTGGTGTTGAGAGTTAGGCTCCTACAGTGTAGCAATGGGTTCAGTGATCCTCCAAAACCCACAATGCTCGTCTCCTGCAGGTTTTAAAGCTGGGGTGCTCTTGTGTTCACGCACTGACTGAGCACCTGCAACTTTCAAAGCCTTGTACTTTAGCAAGAAAAGCAGCAAAGTTAACAATCTGGTTACTGATTTTCTAGATAATCTTCTCTAATGCTAAGCTTATAACACAAGCCTTCTAGAAGCAGGACATGCCCCTCACTAACATTTTGGGTCCAAACAGAACACCAGATCGAGTTTGCCCTTGTTGGGTGGACAGCCTTGGGCTCAGCAGCTTTGAGTGGCTGAGTGATTTCTGAAAAAGTTTGGTACCCAAGTGGGGGTGGGAGGGTCAGGTTGGCTTTTGGGTTTCTTCTTATTTTTTTAATTGTTACATTTATTGAGGTGACATTGGTTGGTTGGGTCTCATATTGTTACCCTGTTTCCCCGAAAATAAGACAGTGTCTTACCCTGCGTCCCCCAAAATAAGACAGTGTCTTATATTAATTTTTGCTCCCAAAGATGCACTAGGTCTTATTTTTGGGGGGATGCCTTATACGTATTTCAGCGAGAGGCAAAACTGTAAATAGGTCTTATTTTCGGGGGATGTCTTACTTTTGGGGAAACACGGTAGAACTACAGGGCTCTTCGCTATGACTCTAATCCATTGCTTTTTAACTTTTAAAAAGATCAATACTTCCTTTGAAAACCTGATGAAAGCTGTGGACCTAGATTTAGAAATTTGCGCATACATCCCAAATTTACATATAATCTTGGGGACCTGAGGGCCACCTTAGACCTTAAGGGGAGAACCCTGATCTAATTCATCTCCTTTATTTTCTTAGACACCCATTGCTGCCAAAGACATTCCAGAGCTACCCGGGTTCTGTACTTTGTAATCTGTGTCCCCTACCTGGCCTGGAGTAGGCCCTGCCAGAAGTCCAGGACATTTACAGATAGCTCGTGCCCTTTCATAGCCTTCCCTGGCCCTCTGGACACAGCTTGTCTATTGAGAGTGTCTCCAGCACTTACAACCATGCCTTTGCTCTTGGCAGCCTCGCCTGGGGTCTCAGCCACAGGAGGCTCCCATTATACCCTCGCAGAATGGGTGGGAAGGTGGGGAAAGGCAAGTGTACCAGGGGACAGACAGGCTTCCATGCCACTTGTTTGAGACACACCCCTGGCTTTGCCTGAGTCATGCTGGCTGCTAACGGTTCTAAGAAAGTGGCAGGGTTGAGTTGCCATAGGTTATCCGTTATCTGAGGGAAACAGAAAGGCCGAGAGAGGCAGATCCCTCCTCTTTCTTATCCAAGTATAAGAGTTCTCTCTCTTTCCACTCATGCCAGTAACTGAATTTAGCTTATGTAGTAAAAACTGTTGCCCGTTCAGGGAGCGTGGACCAGCAGGGTAAGAGGGGTTGTTGCACAGGGAAGCCTTCCCAAACCAAATTGCGTATGTTCCTTCTTTCTCATTAAATCCCCTGAATGGGGTATTTTAAATTGGAAAATCCGGAGAATGAATTTGAGGAAAAAGGAAAAAACCACCTATAATCCCACAACTCAAGGGAAACCATTTTAAGTATTATATATATACGCATATATACTCGTATGTACATGTATACATGCATATACACATATATGTATATATAAAATACTATACTGGAAATAAATAAATATATATATATATATATACATATTTTTAGCTATTTTATAACAGTTGAGATCATGTCATAATGTAATTTTATATGCTGACTTATTTCACTTAGAGAATGAACATTTCCCATGTAAATTAAAAATGCTTTGTATTATTTTTAAGAGCTGCATAATATTCACTGTATGTATATGCAATTATTCATTTAACCAGTCTACCTCTTTTGAATATTTTAGGTTGTTTCTTTTTCTTTTGCAATTGTAGAATCACTCTGAATATCTTTTCACAGGCTGAACTATTTTCTCAGAGATTCCCAGAAGCAAAATCACTAGGCCAAAGGTTGTACAGCGGTTTTTGTTTGCTTGTTTTCCTTTTCCATTTCGGTATTTGGTCATATTTCTGAGTTGCTTTCCAAGAGCGTGAATGGGTACAACACCCCTTCCCCAGCACAAAGAAGGTGCGTGGGGTGTCCGCGTCAGCCTCTCCGCCTCTCCCACCCCTGCTTCTGCGCCCTTAGCCTGAACCTGGGAGGGGTCTTTCTGGAACAAAGACTTGCCCCTTCATTCCCCAGCCTTTTGCCTCCAGACTGCCCACCCACTTCCACTTAGATGTACTTGCCGCAGGGTCTATTTCTTTTCTCAGGAAGAACACGCAGAAAAGGACATTTTTCTAATAACTAATTAATGTGCTAGATCCCTGCCTGAAATAACTTCCCTGGCCTAAGGCCCGGCAGCCCAGAGTAATAAAATAAACAATAAATGGGCCTGGTGGCTGCTCCCTCCAACACAGGCCGCCTCTTCGGAGTACAGTAGCTCTGTGTCCCTCTGCTCCTGGCAGCCTTTCCTCCTTCCTCTGCTGGTTTTCTCCCTCTCCTCGTCCTCTCCCTCCTCCCTTGCACCACGTGACCCCAGGGCACTGAGGGAACCTGCTGGCTGCTGCAGGGGCTGAGGAAGGCCCCGTGCTCTCACAGGCCCAAGGGAGGCCTGGCTGGACCAGGGCGGAGCTGAAATAGAGGACTAAGGGGTGGGATGTGGGGTTTGTGGCTGCCAAAGCCAAGCGACCTGTGTCTGTACAGGAAGGTGTAGGCTTGTCGCTGAAGAACAAGCACATAGTAGGGCTACTGGGTGGGGGTGGGGCGAGGCTACTCAACTGGCTCTTTCAACTTCCCCCACTCCTCCAGGGCGGTTTGCCTCCTCCCCAAAGCTGATTCAGCATTTGCCTGCATATGCTCCATCCTTCCTCACCACCCTGGCATCCCCACGGCCCGGGCCTCACCCAAGCATCGCCATCTCGGGAAAGGTGGTTCTCTGCCAAGCTAAAGGGGACACCATTCCAGGTAGACCCACTGACCCTTTCAGGGTCTGCCCTGTCAGCCACAGTTCCTGTCCACTCTGGTCAGTGGATGTCCTTTTCCTGGCAGGGCCCTTCTCAGCTGATCCCTAAGAGAGGCGGGGTCCGCCTGCCTCGGGTCCAGCTTACGATCTGCATTGAAAGTCAGGGGAGCAGAGGGTGTCAGGAGAAGCACTGACTACAAGGAGAAGGACCTCTGGAGAGAGGGCCCCATTACCATTGACGGTGGGACCAGGCTGTGGAAATAACACGGCCAGCTCAGCAGAATCCAGGCTCTACCAAGAGACCTCCATTGCAAGATGCAAGCCTTCTGGACCCGTTTCCTTACCGCTCCATGTGAATAGTAGCAACCACCTCACAGGGTGACTGGCTCTCAGGATGAGGAGGGGAAAGAACCAGAGTAGCTCCAGTCATGTTCCGGACACTGTGCTGGGGGCTACAGCATTGCCTTCCCTTTCTCGCTGATTCTGTAAGCAGAGGCTTAGAGCCTGGCCCTCAGAAGGTCGGGAAGCACTTGTCTGGTGCTGCCCACAGTTGGGACGAAGGGGTAGAGGAAGTGTGTGCGGGAGGGCAGGAAGACTCTGGGCAGTGCTGGGGCGTGGACGGGGCAGCTGGCCTATCACAGGGGCTCTCAGACAAGGACAGGTGAGTGGGAGGCTTGACAGCGTGTCCACTGCTCTCCTTTGAGCTGGGGTCACTTCATCCCAGGCAGAGGTGGCTGCACAGGGACAGTAGTGGATACTGTGGGGAACACAGAGTCGACTCAGACCTCAATTCTACCACTGGAGGTCCCACCTACTCCCTCATTTTGTGTCTTGTGGTGCTTTACTGTCTCCCTAAAACCTTGTGATTGTTTGGACTCTGTTTAAAAGCTGAAGTACCCAAGGCTTGGAGAGACCAAAGATTCAGATATATACAATATGAATACCTCTGATACCAGGCAGAAAGGGATATGATTTTAGAGTCTACGAAAGATATGCCGATTAAGAGCTATTCAGGTTTAAGTCAGGTTTGGGGTGAGGTGGGAATGAATCAGTTAAGGCTTCAGGGGGAGGTGTTGGGACTGGGGTTGTAGACTAGGTAGAAATGTGCTGAGCACCTACAGGCAACAAGGAGGCGTTCGTTTTCTCTAATTCTTATGTCTGCTAAAGTGAGCCAGCGTCTGGTGTCGCCTTTGCTTTCCCCAAGCTCATGGATCTCATCATAAAACCTTCACTCTGTCCTGCTGAGCTGGTTGGAAGCCAAGTCCTATCCCCATTTTAGAAACCTGAGCCAGTGGGCTGTGGTAGACATGCCCAAGGTCCTGTCTGTGGGGGAGCCGCTCCTTGAGGAGGTGTACTCCCCACCCTGGGGACTGAGGTCACCAGTAAAGCAGACGACATGCTTAGATTACCAGCCAAGCAGGAAACACACACAAACAAGACAAAACACACACACAAAGAAAATGCCATGAAATAAACTTACAGAAGAAAAATATGCAGAAAAGTAGTCCTCACAGGAAAAATCAAAATTGTGTTAAACTTCCTTACACCTATTTTATGGTTTTAGTATTTATTTTGCATTGGATGGTGGGGCGAAGGGGGTGGCAGAGGTGCACCAAAATCTTTTTCGGCTCTTAGAGCCACTAAATATGTTCATTTGGCCCTGAATTTGAGCAACCTTATCTCAATGTATTCCACTGCCAAGCTGAAATATTGCTGCCATTCCAGAGCGCTTGGAGGGCAGATTCAGTGGAATAATCCAGGTAGTTCCCAGAACTGTACCTGCTGTGTCCCTACTTCTTGTGCGTCCCCACCTCAGCTGTTCCCACCCAGTCTTGAATTAACTTTTCTTTGTTTCTGCTGCTGTGGGAATGGTTTCCCCTGGCAACAGAGGCGATCTGTATCACTTCCCGTAGAGACGCAGTGATGAGATCCTCAATAGGTTGTCCTTCCTAAACACAGTGGTGGCTTTGTTAAGGGGGCACTCGATGCTGAAAGCCATACTCAAATGTCCCTGAGAATTTACCCAGCTCCAGTTCTTTGCTCGACCCAACTGTGTCCCTGAATGTGTTGATGGGTTCTCCAGACTGGTGTGGTGAGCAAGTTTGGGTTTTAGCCAAGAGGGTAGGAGAGCAGGCCCAGCCTCCAGATCCTTACTTTGGGCCAGAGCATCCCGGGAAGTGGGCCTGTTATGCTGGGAAGCATCATCCTCTGTTCATCTGCTGCTACTCTGCGTCTCAGGGGTGGAACCTGAGACGCCTGGGTCAGGGAGATACTTCATCACTGCCACTTGGCCACTCAGGCTGGGCATTCTCGAAGCTGCCTCACAATTGTTTCTTTCCACTTCTCTCCATGCCAGCTTTCCCTCAAGCCTTTGGTGACATCCACCACCCCCTTCCTGCCTCCGAATTCACACTTGCCTCACCTCACCCGGGTGTTCACTGGGGTAGGCGCTCCCAGCACACAGGCAGAAAGGATGGGGTTTCCCAGGCATGATGTTGATTCTCATGAAACTTCCTCCCCGGGGGAATCTGGCCCTACTATTTTTAAGTCCCAAGAATGTCCTTTTAGAGCCAGTGGGCCTGGAGCCTGCTCTGGTCACCCAATAGCAACAGCTGTTGCATGCCACACACCACTCATTAGGCCTAGATGTGAACCCCAAGGGCAGATATGGATGGATATGAGTACATTGCTGAGTTGCTGAGCCCCAAAGCCTAACCTTTTCCCCAAGGCCTGGGCTCTGACCAGCCTCCTGCCAAACCATATTCCTCATACTAGTCCCATGTGGAGTTCCCCCCTTTTATCTTCCCTGGTCAAGGGGGAGCTAAAGCAGGAAAGGAGTCAGTAAATGCAGTGATTAGAAGCATACCTTCTCAAATCCAAGTGCCAGGTTCAAATCCTAGCTCAGCTGTTTACTGACTGCATAACCTGGGGTGAATTGTTTAACCTCTGCCTCCTCCTCTTTAAAGTGGGGTGCTAATCAAGGTGCTGAAAGTTAATAACTTGAGGAGGTGCATTTTCTTATTAGGCCCCGTTAATGGTAAGGATCATAGTACTCACCTCAAATAGATGTGAAGATGAAATGAGACAATCCATGGAAAGTCTAAAACAGTGCCTGGCCCATCATCACAGGTGCTTGATAAACTGCAACTATTATCTCCCACTTCACAGAGGAAGGTACTAAGGTTTGCAGAGGTCCAGTATGTCCTGAAGAGCATATTCCTCCTGGTTAGAGAAACTGGTTTTGCTGGCCTCAGGCCACGGAGATTCCCTGCCTCTTCCACAAGCCCCGGCGGGGGAAGGCACAGTGAGAAAGGAGGTCGTGCTTTCCAAGTGTACAGCTGTACGGATGTATCCTCACCCAAGGGCCAGACTTCAAAATGGTCCTCTGGTGGAGGAAATCCTGCCTTCACACCCAGATTGTTGGGCTGGGATCCTGGAGGGAGACGAAGGGCTTCCCAAGGTGACCTAACGCCCTCTGGGGCACGAGGGTGGCCTCCTGAGCAGCCACACTCAGTGGCAGCCGTGCCGCTGACAGCTCCCTGGGGAGGAGCCCACAGCAACCCCACTAAAGCTGCCCTGAACCACAGAGTCAATTCACAGCCTGGAATGATGTTCATGACCTTGAAGAAACCCCAGCGAGTCTCCCTGACCACCACCCTGGGGGCAGAGCAGGACGCCGCTCCAGGCTCACCTTGGGGAGGTGCGGGGTAGGCAGAGCTTATACCCTGAGAACGTGGCCTCCGTTCCAGCTCCACCTGATCTTCCGTGGGGCCTTGATCATGTCTGTCTGTCAGTGAGGTCCTCAGGGTAGAAGACAGTTGAAGAGCAAAAGATTCGGTGTTAGACTGGTGTCTGGGTTCCAACTCCACTGTTAGCTGCTTCACTTGGAGAAAACCACGTGACCCTTCTGAGCCTCGGTTTCCTCAACACAAACCCTCTGTGAGGCCTGAAGGAGATCGTGTTCCCAAAGTGATTAGTGTAAGGCCTGGCACGTGGAAATGCTATTGGGTGTCAGTGGTATGATCCTTAAAATGAAAGGGTTTTCACTCCTGGCTGCATATTTCATCAACGGGGTTGTTCCTTAAAAGGACTGGACCCCACCCCCAAGCGAATGGGTCAGAACCTCTGGGGTGGCGCCCAGGCACCAGAGCTAGAACTTCACAGTATCCCAGTTGTGCAGCCAGGGCTGAGGACCACTGGTCCAGGAGCTCTCGAGGTACCCTTCCCATCTAACACTCTGACATGACCTCTCCTCCTCAGAGCTTTCCAACCTTTTGCTCTTAGCAAGAATATGGGCCCTCCAGGTGTAGGAAGCTCTCAGCAAATGGTGAGGACCCATCCCATGGGCCTGTGTTGGTTGGTCAACACATCTTAACTCCTTGTTCATTATGACCTTGGAAGTCACCCTTGGGACTCTGCTCTAGCCAGTCCCACTCCAAGGCAGGTCAAGGTTCCTCTCCTGCTCATGCACAAAGCTGTCTTGAGCTCCTTCGGAAGGACGTGGCTGCTCTTCCAGGCGGTTCCCTTCACGCTCTGGCTCGTCAGGTGCCTGTGCTCCTGACTTCTAGACAGGGCTATGTAGAGGGGTCAAGGAGAATAGCAAAGAAAGGGACCTGCCACCTTGAGAGGGGAACCAACAGTCCAGGCGGTAGCAACCTACTTTTCACGGTGTACCCATCACACTGGTTGTATCTTGTCCCAGGTGTGAGCTCTTTTTATATTGAAGGACTGGCTAACCACATCAAATGACCTATGGGAAGCCAGCAGAGTCCATGGGCAATCTCATTCTGACGATGCCCTTCCATTGTGAAGTCAGCGGTACTCTGCATAGGCACCAGTTTCAGCCCATGCCCCCCCCCCACACACACACCACACACACACACACACACACACACACACACTGATTCAGGGAAGGAAAAAGATAAGGACCAAGAAAAACAGATTCATACACGTACAGTTGATCGACCAGCAGAATTCCTGCATTATAACTGTGCTCTCTCCTGCCAGGTACCTTCTGGAACATGACTTTCCAGGCATGAGGATTGGGCCCGAGCCAACCACTGACTCCTTCATTGCGGTGATGCAGGGTGAGGTGGAGGGCATCATCCCCGGGAATGCCCTGGTGGTGGATCCTAAGAAACCCTTCCGGAAACTCAACGCCTTTGGCAATGCCTTCTTGAACAGGTGCGTGCAGAAGGAACACACACCCTGACTGTTCTCTTTTCTTTTGCTTGGAGTATGAGCAGAAAAAGGACAGGGCAGGGTCTTGGGAGGCTCAGTGCCTCTCCATACTTAGAGTCTCTCTTGATTATCCCATTCTTGCGGGGAATATAGCTGCGTCAGTCACCATCGGTTAGGCATGTGGGAGCTACAAACACCAGGCTGAGTTCTCCTGATCAAGGAGCAGGGAAGGGTAGATGAGAAGTGGAATTGCATCTTCGCACATCTGCATCTCCTGCCAATGAAAGCAGAGAAAGCTGCTCTGTGCAGTTCCCAGCTTTTCTGTGCTACAGCAGGGAGTTGTCTTCAGCTGGGAGGAGGTGGAAGAAGGTTCTTCTCTGTTCCTGGATATTGTTTTTACTTGATGGAAAATACCCTGGGCTTAACATGGAAGCCCTGAGTTTGAGCACTGACTCTTTTACTAAGCTCACTGCGTGGCCTTGGACAGATCACCTCCCCTCCCCTGGGATGAGTCTAAGCCTGCAGACACCAGGGTCATTGTGGTGATTTGAGGGAAGAAAGCTCTAGGGAATACTTGGCAAGCTGACCTGGGCCTTCCTGTTACTACTCTGCTTCACTTAAAATACAGGCTGATTGATCCCCTGATTGCACTTTTGATATAAATCCACACCACAATTTTGCATGTGTATTGCACTTAAAAATGTCAGAACTACTTTCTCTAATTAGAGTAAAGGTAAATACTATGGGCTTTGGCTTTAGCAGACCTGGCTTCAAAGCCCACCTGATAGCCCCATGGATCTTAGACATATTACCTAACTTCTCTGTGTCTTGCTTTTCCCATCTATAAAGTAGGATGATGATAATAATAATATCCTCCTCCAAGGCAAAAAGACTAATGTGGCCCTTGTGGAAAAGTTGGCATTTGACATGGGTGTTCAATGATGGGTGAAATGACACTGGAATGTTTAAAAAAATAAAATTTAAAAAAGGCAGGGGGGCATTCCAGGTAGGGAAAACTGAAAATAATAATAATAATAATACAAACGGGAACTCTATGACCGGAACTCTGTGAGGTTTGTGTTTCTCTCCAGGAGCACTCAGCACCTGAGGTGGCAGATGTTGACACTGACCAACCACAGGCTGGGGGTCTGCCAGGCATGCCCATCACCAGGACAATGGGGAACAGGGGGCAAACCTCCTTCTATGAGCCACTAGCTTCGTGACAGACACACACAGGAGGCTGCACGCCAGGTGTCTGGTTTCCATCTCAGTGCTTCCCAGAGGTCTTATGTCCCATCCTGCATCAGTTCCCCTCTCCCTCTCTGGGGAAATTCCAAGCCCTCCTTCGTCACCTCAGCCTCCTTCTCTTTTGGCAGCTGATCTTGCTTCCCTTTCTAGAGAAAAAAGAAGCCAATGTCCATGGATTCCATCTTTTGGGGTTTTTTAATCTGTCCATGAACTGAGGTCAGTTGTCTTTGTCCTCACTTCCTTCCAGTCTTCAGAGAGCTGTGGCTTCTCTTTTTCTCGAAAGGTCTAACTCCTGCCTTCCCTTGTCCTGTGCTCCAGGGCACCCTCTCAGGAACCTGCTCCATCTGGTCTTCCTTCTCTTCCTGACCACTTCACCCACCCTTGGCTTCTCCCCTCCATATGGAGATGTCTCCTCTGGAAAACCTCACAGTGAGCCCTACTAACTCTCGCCCTCCTGCTTTCTCTTCACAGTCAAGTTTCTTGGCTTCATCAACTCTTCCTGTCCCCAACCTGTGGAACATGGCTTCACTCTGTCACAGCTGCCTGAGCGAAGTTCATGGTGACCTCTTCATGATTATAAGCGGTGGGCACTTTCCACCTTGAGCTTAGCCCACCTCTCTTTGGTATTTGTCTCTCAACCACTGTCTCCTCTCAGCTCCTTGGTCCTCCTCCTGCCCCCCTGGCCAGGACCTCCCCAGTCTCCTCTTGGTCCCCTTTTTCTCTGGCTCCTATGGTGTTACCCTCACTTGGACCATACTCAGCCCTCTCTCTGCTCTTCTCACTCCATACACTTGGTCTGGGTGATGCCTCAATCATAGCCTTGTCCCCAAACAGCAGCCGCACACACACGATCATCTGGTCCCGAAGTGACAGAAACCCTGCTTAAGCTAGCTTCAGTAAGATGTGGGATGCGTTTTAGGAAACGGGTGTGCCACAGAATCTCAGGACCAGAACGTGGCTGGGCTTCAGGCATTAACAGAAGCCATGGGCTTCGAGAGGACAGGGTCGTCCCCATTATCTGTCACAGTGCCTGGTGCATGGCAGACTCTCCGTAAATATTTGTTGAATTGAACTGGATATTGGGACAACCATCGTATTCGATTGTCACTTTTTTGCTTCAAGCATTCCAATGCATTTCTACTGCCCTCAGTACAAAATCCAAACTTTTTAATGTGACTTTAAGGCGCTTGTGATCTGGGACCCCTCTCCCAGTCCCGCTTCATCTCTGGCCGTTCTAGCCTTCCCATTCTTGCCTCAATGATGTGAATACCCGGGAATAGTGGCTCTCTCTCTCTCTCTCTCTCTCTCTCTCTTTCTCTCTCATTTCTGCGTCTACTTGTATTAGTTACTTGGGTGACTTTTATTGCAATGTATTGTCTCATAGATCTGGAGGCCAGAGTCTGAAATCAAGGTGTTAGCAGAGCCATGGCCCCTTGGAAGGCTCTAGAGAGGATCCTTTCATGCTTCTTTCCACTTCTGGTTGCCCTGGGCATTCATTGGCTAATTCCCACCCCTGTCTCCACATTTACCTGGCTGGCATCCTCTGTGATGTCTGTGTCGTCACATGGCATTCTCCTATAAAGTGTTGTATTATAAAGTTATGCACCTGATGTTTATATAATGTTATTAACCGATGTTACTCGAAGACATTTAATTGGAAAAAAATACCAGTCATATTGGATTAGGGGCTCACCCTACTCTAGTATGATCCCGTGTTAACTAATTACATCTACAACAACCCTATTTCCAAACAAGGTCACATTCTGAGCTACAGAGAATTAGGACTTCAACAGATCTCTTTGGGGGACACAATTCAACTCATAACCCTTTGACTGTGACCCCTTATCAGAATCTGGAATGCTATCTACATACACGTGCGCACACCCGCATGCACATATACACACTTCCTTCTCACCCCCGTTTGCCTGGCAGACCAGTTCTGCCTCCTTTAGTTCCAGTTCTGCTCCTCCGTGAAAGCCTCCCCGGCCCCTTTCCCATGTGCCCCTGGCCTCCGCATCTCTGTAGCTCCTTTTCCTGTGTGCTCCCTGGGACGGCGGGACCTCATAATATACCTGAGAGGTAGGACACCTTTTTAGCTTCCACCAAAAATGGCACATAAGACAGAATACTCAAAGTGAGAAGGTCTAATTTGTGTAAAATGCCGATTTGTATTTGGAGACTTCAGGGGGTAGCACTAGGCAGAGGTCCTGGAGCAAGGCCTGAGCGCTAGCCTGATAGCACAATCCAGCATCTGAATAGCCCTTCGAAATGCTCACAAATGTGTCTGGGTGGTGTGACCCATTTATCAAGGCCAGCTCCAGCACCGCCTCCCCCAGGAAGCTGTGGCTGGAAGCCATCTGTTCCCCTGGGAACTCCGGAGCCCTTCACCTGACCACCCCCCCAGGGCCTGGTCCCATCAGCCCTAGACTGTGCTTGCCCTTGCGCTCCTCTCCCCGCGTGACTGTGCTCCTGGAGGCGGCCTGACTGCAGGGCTTCCAAACTTAGGGCCATGGCTGCCTCAGGGGAAGCACCCGGGAGCTTCCTCAAAGCACGGAGCCTGGGCCCACTGCTCACCTGGGGCCTGGGCATCTGCCTTGCAAGGCAGCCAGGCTTCTGAACCTCGGCCCCAGGACAGGAAAGTGGGCTTGCAGCTGAAACAGGGGTGCACGAGAAGCAACAAGGGGACAGCAACTCACCCTGGGCTTCCTCCCATCTGTGCAGGTTTGTGTGTGCCCAGCTGCCCAACCCCGTGCTAGAGAGCATCAGCATCATCGACACGCCAGGGATCCTCTCGGGGGAGAAGCAGAGAATCAGCCGAGGTAAGCGAGGCCCCTGGGATGCTTGGCTCTGGCTCTGTGCTGTGTTCCGTCTAGCACCAGGGTCTTGCTGTCCCTTAGCCACCCAGGCCTGCCTCATATGCTGTGCAGGGTAGTCCTGGGCAGGGACCAGCAGACAAGTTCAGGTCCTCCGTAGCTCAGAAGACACCTGGCCTCCGTCTTCTCATCTGTAAAGTGGGAACATCGATATCTGCTTTACTTCCCTCATCGGGGTTATTCATTCTCCACATCGCACCCACCATGGGCCCGGCACTGGTTGCTTCTGAAGTCCAGGCAGCCCCTGCCCCAGGGTGTGTGGTTCTGCAGGGGGGGGCATGAAGTCCAGGCAGCCCCTGCCCCAGAGTGTGTGGTTCTGCAGGGGGGGCATGAAGTCCAGGCAGCCCCTGCCCCAGAGTGTGTGGTTCTGCAGGGGGGGCATGAAGTTCAGGCAGCCCCTGCCCCAGAGTGTGTGGTTCTGCAGGGGCGGCAGGTCCGTGCAGACAACTTTAACTCGACCTGTAGGGACAACAGCTCTAGGGTGTGGGACTAGGCAGCTGGTGTGTGAAAGCACTTTGAAAGCTCTTCACTCCAGACAGATTCAGGGTAATTGCTCATTAAGGGGAGTCACCTGCGGGCTGGTGAGGAATCGAAATTGTGGAGCTAGACTGCCGGGGTTCAAAGCCTGTCCTGCCACTTCCTGGCAGCTTGAACTTGGGCAGGTTCCTTTGCTCTAGTTGTTCATCTATAAAGGAGGAAGAAATGATTCTATCTACCTTATAGGGGCTGTTTGAGGATTCAAAGAAATAACACAGATAAAGAGCCTTCTGCCAGCACAGAGCAGTGTTCAGTAAACATGAGGGACTATTGATCATCACCATCATCATCATCATCGTTATTTTTTTTTTGTAAAACACTAGATCGATGCTGTAAAAAGCTAAAAGAACGGCTGCTGGCTCCCCATCCCCAGCCACTGCCGTGTGCCCCCATGGCCCCTACCCTCTCTGTGCCCTGTGCCACATCTCTGGCAAGAAAAGCAGATGAAGTCGCACATGCTCCGCACTGGAGTTGGGAGCTGGGCTGGAGCCAAATCAGCACTCGGAAGTCAGCCTCCGGGAAGGGAAGGTTCTGGCCTGGGCAGCGCCTGGAGCTCTCACCTCTCCTGTGGACCTTCCGTGACTGACTGCTCCCCCACCACACCCCACATGGCCTGGCCTCAGCCCTGGTGCCCTGCGGTCCCACTGGGGCAGACGCACAGCCTGTCCTGCAAGCTCTGTGCCACTGCAGCAGGTGGGGAGGAAGCCAGGACCCCCTCCACCAGGGGCATGGCCGGCAAAGGCCAGCACCCCCTCACCCCCAGGCCCCTGAGGGGAGCCCAGGGCTGCACAGGTGACAGGCCAGTGCCCCCTGAGGCTGTGTCCTGCTGAGTGTGCTCCAGGCACCAGCTGGGCCCAGACTGCTATGTCAGGACCCGGCGCCTGCCAGCGGCCGCCGTCTCCCCTCTGAAGTGCGGAGCTTGAGGGCAGCTGGCTCCGCAGTGTGAGGGCCCTCCGTGGCTGTGTTCATAGGTACAGGCAGCCCTGGCTAGGGGTAGGGCAGGAGAGGCCCCCTGAGTTCACAGGGACGTCATGCCCCCCAGTCTGTCCTGAAGGGAAGACAGCCTGCTCTTCAGGGACTTTGTTCTGGAACAGGTGGGAGGGAGGGGTGAGCTGAAAGCCCCGCCCCCTCCCCACATTTCACTGCGGAGGTGACACCTGGGAAGAAGAGGGCTAAGAAAGTAGCAAGTCAGGAGGGGACTTTGGAAACTACGTTAACTGTTCCTGTAATTGCAGCTATGGACGGCCCCTGTGAAGGGGTCTGGGAGCCTGGGCCCGAGCTCCCTAACTGGGTGGTATGGTGAGCAGCACAGTAATGGGGAAGGGGGAGGGGGTACTGATCTGAAGCTACAGAACCCACAGCCTTGAGAAGAAAGAGGCCTCTCCCCACCCTCCTGGTCTCTATGCCCTTTGTGAACATCCTGGCACCTTGTTCAGGGCCCTGTGGGTGGTTCTCTGGCTTGTTTGTTCCCTAAACACTCCTCCACTCCTAACCAGTCCCCACCCTCACCCCCACCTTCCCATAGATTCTCCGGGGCTCATCCTGAGTTTAGGCCTAAAAGGGGTTTATTGCTCCCCATGGGCAGCTTGTGTCTCCTCCAAAAAGACTCGGGGGCCAGTGCAGCCTGCCAGATGGGTCTTGAGTCCTCCCTGGGGTTTCCAAGGATGCTGGACTAGGTGTTCCGAGCAAGGGGTTTTAGAGCTTGTGTGGGTCTCAACAGGTCACCTTTTCTCCTTGAGCCTTAGTGTTCTCATAACAACAGGTAATAATACCCATGATGTGGCCCCGTGAGGTCCATGGATAGTGATGGCTACAGACATCAGCCCTGGCTCTGGATCTCAGTGAGCTCCCTTCTTTCTCCTTTATCTACCAGCCAGGGTCGCCCAGTATATGACCCCAGTGTAATCTATGTGAATGGCCATCCTTGCTGTTGTGCAGTGCACAGCCTGTGCAGCTGTATGCAGCAGCCCTCCTTTAGGGACTCCTGCCTTCCTCAGCTTCTGTCCTATTCCATTCCTTTCCTATTCCTCTACCTTCTCTCCTGCCTTCTCTTTGGCTGCCCCATACAAATTTGGTGCTTAGCTGTCTCGCCTGCCCTTCCTATTCTTTCCCATGTAACATGACTAAGAAAAGCCCCCCCGCTCTAGGGAAAGTGATGGTCCCGTGAGCAGCTCCCAGGCCAGTTTGTTCTCTACCCTCTGGAGTGCAGACTATAAATGCAGCTCCTGGCAAAAGCAGCCTGTGATAAACACGAGAGCTGGGAGCTGGCATTGCAATACCAGCCTAGGGCAATGCTAACCTCAGCTCTCCGCGGAGACCAGAAAAATTGGGGTGGGAGGATCAGACACTCTCAGAAATCTGGGGGACCCCAAATGAGGAGTGTTGCCAGTATGCAGCCTCTCTTCCTCCTTCCTCACAATCTACTATAGAGCCTGGAGGCTCCAGTGTATCCCTACACACACACACACACACACACACACACACACACCCCTCCCTCCACACAGAACCAAACTCTTGCCGGGGGCCCTCAGAGCTGTGGGTTGAGTCGGAGCACAGGTGGGCTCTCCTTCCCTCCCTTCTGCCAGCCTAGGGCAGGACGCAGACCCCCACCTGGCTAAGGGGTGCATGGAGCCTGACATCCAGCCCACATGCGTGACATTCTAGAAAGTGAGCTGCTCCCAAGGACTCCTCAGGCCGCAGGGGTCACAGGGAGGAGTGCCCAGGCCCCAGGCCAGCGCTGGGCACAGTGTGGTCCTTGCTCAGGGTGTGGCCCCTTGCTCGGGCCTGGGGGTGGTGAGTATCTTGGGGGGAGAAGGAAAGTGGGGAACATCTGGGGACCTGAATCCAGGAGGTCCTGGGCCAGCACTTGTCTGTGCATGGAGATGCATAGGGGTGGGCGACAGAGGGGCAGGGAGGCGCTTCCTGGAAGGGACAGGATGTGCCCAGCCCAGGGCTCATTACTGGGAAGGAGTAAGGAAGCAGAAGTGGGAGGGCTGAGCTCCGGAAGCCTGAGTGTCCTCACGCTTGGGAACCACATTTCCCAGCTGCTTCTCAGCTAGATACCTCCATGGGCCCCACCCTAGAAAAGCGACCCCTGGAGCGTGGAGCTCACATCCCGCTCAATGGACCGCTTCCTGCACAGGTGAGCTCAGCAGGGCCACAGCAGGGAAAAGCCCTTGCCCAGGTCCCCAAACCGGAGTGCGAACTCTGGCCTCTGGATTCTCATTCCAGTGGCTTTTGGGCCTATTTTCATCACCACCCAGGAGGAAGGCAGGGAGGAGCAATGAGGGCAAATTCCGCTGAGTCTCCCCTGGGGGAGCCTGACGGGTCAGGGCTGATCCTCGCAGCCTCCCATTCTGGCCTGGCCCTGGCACCCTCACTGCAGCCGAGCCTGCATTTAGGGGCCTCTGGGGCTTCAGACAGTGTGCTGCACACAGGCCCTGTGTGGGCCTCCCGCTCCAGGGCTGAGCATCAGGGTCTGAGCGCCCTTCCAAAGAGCTCACACAGCCGTGTGCTCATCTGGAGGCCTGTGATGAGTCTGCTGGGCCACTTTCAGGAGGCATGGATTGTAGCCTTTGTTCCCTATTTGTCATCTGAACTCTTCCCACATTTTGGAAATTGATGGCTTTTTTTTTTTTTTTCTGGCTAAAATGTCTTTAAATCTTGAAAGAAATTTGGGGGAACAGGACCTTTTACGTACCCACCACACGTAAGGGCCTGGTTCGAGGTCTCAGCCCTCTGAGCTCCAGCCTTGTACCTGG
This sequence comes from Craseonycteris thonglongyai, assembly GCA_004027555.1. Lineage (NCBI taxonomy): Eukaryota > Metazoa > Chordata > Mammalia > Chiroptera > Craseonycteridae > Craseonycteris > Craseonycteris thonglongyai. Next base: position 17,210 of record PVKE010010422.1, on the reverse strand, counting down.
CTATGAGCAAGAAGGGAATGTGGACAGGAGTCTAGGACCCAGGTTCTAGTCCAAGTTTACCGCCACTTGGCTCTGTGAGCTTGGGCAAGCCCCTTAGCCTCTCTGTTCCCTCTCCCTTCCCTGTAAGGTGTGTGTGTGTCCTGTTTACCTCCTGGCATATGGAGAGTCAGGAGGATCAAATGAGATTGCTAAAACATACAGAAATGTACGGCCTTGTCCCTTGCACCTCACTTCAGACCGTGAAGGAAGCCACTGGGTGATTAAGGAGCTGCCTTGCTCATGGTGTTTGTCTCATTGATTTCCTCCTGCCTGGCATTACTTAGAAATGCTTTCTTGCCAGTCTTCTGGAGCCTTGCGGATGGTGGAGAGAGGCCCAGGGCCCTGCAGGCTGCCCGGTCTCTGGGCCTGGTGCCTGCAGACCTGGTCTCTTGGAGCCAGCAGACTTGCTACCGGCAATCCCAGGAAGGCCAGCTTTGCCATCAGTCTCCTGGGGCTCAAATCGCCCCCACCCCCTGCCCTTGAGCTGCTGCAGGTGTTTAAGAGCTGGTGTTCGGGGCCTGAGAGCCATCCCTGGGGCCAGTGAGGAACAGGGGGCCTGTCACTGGGTGTCCTCTTCACCTTCTTAGACTTTAGGGCAGACCCTCCCTCTGCCATCGAATCCTGTTGCCATGGCTCTTCCACCAACCCCTCATCAGTCAGTCATTATCATCCCCATTGTACAGCTGAGAAAACTGAGGTTGAGACTCACCCAAGGCCATGCAGAAAATAAACGGGAGCGCTAGTCCCATGTCCTTTACCTTAGTGGGTCCAGTGAGGCCTTACAGATGCTCCCATTCCTAGGTGTGCAAAAGCCAAGTCCAGAAAACAATCAAATACCTGCCCCAGAGGATGCAAGGCTCTGAGTAGTCAGGAGCAGGAGGCTGTGCTTCAGAGGAGACCCATAGAGTCCTTGCTTGACTCTAAGGGCCCTCACAGCCACACCTGAGAGAAAGCGCCGGCATTACCAATGCTCATCTGAGAGCAGCTTGCCGGAGCACGCACAATGTGCAAAAGTAGGAACATGAGTAGGAGGCCTCTGTGCTTATAAAACCCTAGGAAGGATTCCCAGGGGCCATCTGCTGTCCTCAGGCAGAAGCAGACTTCACAGGGGCACCTGACCACCGAGGCCCGCAGCCTTCTTTCTTCCTGTCATGCAAGGGCTTCCTTGTGTCTAATCTCCATCCATCCTGCTACACTCTCCACCCTCCCACCTCCAGTCTTAGAAGCAGCAAATGGCGAACTGAGAGAAAGAAAGCTCAAAGATCTTCCACTCCAACCCCCTGGCTTGACAAGCAAGGAGACCCAGGACCAGAGAGGGGAGACAGCTTGCCCAAGGACACACAGCAAGTTAATGGCTGAGCAGAAATAGAGGTGGGCTGTCCCAGGGCAGTCCTCCTTGGGCAACCTCTTCAGAGCACACCCATCTCATGGAAACTGGCTCTTGGAAGGAGCTCTTTATAAAGGGGATGGGAGCAGTAGAAATAGCCGAAGTCACATGTGTTTTCACCTACATCCTCTTCTTGGGGACAGTGACCCTGTGGCAGGGTCTGGTGGTGCCAGTTCAGAGACCTGAACACTGAGGCCCAGACATGACTTGTTCACCATCCCCCAGCTGCAAACAGCAGAACTGGGCTCACATTTCAGTTTTGTGTGGCAAATACTGATCGAGCCCTGCTGTGTGCCAGGCACCATGCTGGGCTAGGTGAAGGCTGTGGTGAAGGCTGAGCGCAGCCCCTGCCCAGCCCAGCCCCAGTACCCTGGGGGCATCACTCGCCCTGACAATTTCTGTGGGAGAGTGGAGGGAGTATGCGTCTCCGAGAGTCCACAAGAGTACTAAGGGCCACCTGATCCAGCCGTGGGGACAGGAGTGGGCAAGGGGTCACCCCGTCACACTCCCCCCATTCACCCTGAATTGGGGGCTGGTCAGGCCACTGGGATCTGCCCATACTCCCCTCCAAGCCTTCACAGCCCGAGCATCCCCCTGCGTGGCTGGTGCCATCAGGGATTGGAGACAGGTCGGGGGACTTTTTCTCTGCAGCTTCTCTGGCCTCCCCCAGCCCTAGGAGGGATGGCGAGAGGGGTGGACTTGGGGTTGGAAGACCCAAGTTCTGGTTCTGACTCTGACCCTACCGTGGCATGGCCCTGGGCCTGTCTCTCACTCTCCACGAGCCTCCATTTCCTTGTCAGTACGGTGCCCAGTGCTGGCTGCTCTGGCTGCCCAGCCTGTTCTGAATGGCTGACATGGTGTGCGCTGAGGGCTGACATTTGTTTCACATTTGGGGTCTCAGAGAGCAGTAGCACGCTCTTCCCAACTGCCCTCCCCATGGCCTGCACGCCTCAGCTGACATCCTTGTCGGGCCAGATTTGGGAACAGGTTTCAGCAGAGTGTGGGCAGCCTGAGCCCTGCTTCCCTCCCCAGGCACTCGGAGGGCCAGCTTGCTGGTTGCAGGCACCCGTGCAACAAAGCCGTGACCTGTTTTCTGGGGTGGAGGTTGGGGCAGGAGGACCAGGTTGTTCTGATTTTTCGGAGCCCTCTGGCCCCCTGTCCTGCTCTCAGCTCTGAGGGACTGCCTTTGAAGGTGAGAGCAGCTCTTCTACCTGGCTGTGCTGAATAGAACATCAAAAATAGCCAGGAGCCGTCCCTGGGGAGGGGAGCGAACTGGAGCCGAAGAGCAGGTACAGGCCACAGGCCCACCTGGAGGGGGAAGGCATGGGGCCTCCTGGGCTCTGTGGGAGCTCCTGGCTGGGCCTTCTTGCTGGGGAGGAGAGAGGAGGAGGGGAAGGGAGGGCAGGGAGACAAGGGCCAAGTGCAGGACGAGCTGCCCTGACCTTTTTATACCTGCCCGGAGCTCAGGGCCCCCCCGAAGCCTGGGTCCATTCCTGGCCCCACTCCTTGCTGGCTGTTAGACTCTTACCTCGTCTCTGAACCTCAGTTTCCTCTTCTGGAAGGTGGGAATGATTCTCCTCACCCTCCCTACCTCGGAGGGTGTTGTGAGGGTGAAATGGGGTTATGACATAAATATCTGACAGCTGGAACAAGCACTGAACTTGGGGTTAGGTATCCCCACCCCACCTCAAAGACACACACACACACACACACACACACACCTCCTACAAGCAGGGTGGTCCTGGCTGAGTCACTGTGTGACGGTCTCTGTGTGACAGTCTCTAGGTAGCACTGACAATGCACCTTCCTGGGCAGAGCCTGGCCCCCAAAGCACTTTTCCTTAATGGAGAGGACCCCTCCACTTGAACAGAAAGAATACTGTTAATAATAATTAGCATTTATTGAGCAGCTACCAGGCGCTGTGCTCCAAGTGTATTTAGTCCTTATAATTCTATTAGGTGCTATTAGTATGCCCATTTATAGATGAATAAGCGCTGGCTCAAGGCCAAATAGTGAAAAGGTGGAGAAGCTAGTATTTGATCTGACTCCCAAGACCATGTTAGTTCTACGGCACCCCTGCCTCCCCCCACACCCCTCCCCTGTGCCCCGAAGGCCTCTCCCCCTGACCGTCCGTCTGCCGGCAGGGTACGACTTCGCAGCCGTCCTGGAGTGGTTCGCCGAGCGGGTGGACCGCATCATCCTGCTCTTTGACGCCCACAAGCTGGACATCTCAGATGAGTTCTCCGAAGTCATCAAGGCCCTCAAGAACCATGAGGACAAGATGCGGGTGGTGCTCAACAAGGCCGACCAGATCGAGACGCAGCAGCTGATGCGGGTGTACGGGGCCCTCATGTGGTCCCTGGGGAAGATCGTGAACACCCCAGAGGTGATCCGGGTCTACATCGGCTCCTTCTGGTCCCACCCACTTCTCATCCCTGACAACAGGAAGCTCTTTGAGGCAGAGGAGCAGGACCTGTTCAGAGACATCCAGAGCCTGCCCCGAAATGCTGCCCTGCGCAAGCTCAACGACCTCATCAAGAGAGCCAGGCTGGCCAAGGTGAGGCTGCCCCCCGGGGAGGTGGGCTGCGGGCTGGTGCCAAGGGTTTGGGGTGCTGGTGTCAGCTGCTGCCTACAACCCTGAGCTCTTGCCTGCCCACGGGAGACTGTCCTATGGCCACTGCATCATGAGTGCCAGCCATGTAGGATAGCGTTGTAATGATCAGAGGCCCATGGTTTACTGTGTGATACCAACCCCAGCCAAGCCCTCTGTCTCTCTGTGCCTGTTTCCACATCTATAAAATGAAACGATTGGAGGGTAAAGTAGAATGGTGAATGGAAAAGCCCTCATCACAGTGCCTGTGTCCTTAGAAGTGCTCAGTAAATATTAGTTCTGTTGCTATTGTCTTTCTCATCAGTATCATCTCTAGTTTTACCATCCCTGGGATTGCCTTGACCTTAACCTCTGCACAATCTCACTTTTCCCAGAAAACCCAGAAAAACAGCTCAGGGCTGCAAGCAGTGTAAGAGCAAGAGGGTAGAGATAGGAATTGTTTCAGAAGTAGGAGCAGAAGGAAAAGGGGTTTATGGGAAGAGATGGGTAAGAGCCATATGGAGGGAAGGAATGAAGCGAGAGTCATTGCCTGGAGTGTTCTCTCTGCCCAATTCCCAGGTCCATGCCTACATCATCAGCTCTCTGAAGAAGGAGATGCCCTCAGTGTTCGGGAAGGACAGCAAGAAGAAGGAGCTGGTGAACAACCTGGCTGATATTTATGGCCGGATCGAGCGGGAGCACCAGATCTCGCCTGGGGACTTCCCCAACCTGAAGAGGATGCAGGTAACCATGGTTGGGGGCTCCAGGACAAGGGGCAGTGTCACATATACTGGCTGAGCAGCCTGAGTATGGAGGAGGCCACCCTCGCATACCCTGCATGGAAATGCAACCCAGAATCAGAAGGCAGGGAGATGACCCTAAGTCTGTCCTTCCTGCTGAACTGTCATTAGCCCAGCAGGTGTCATATGTGGGCCTGGGGCAGGGCTGTTACGTGATGGTGGGGGTCTGATACCTCTAGTTCATGCTCTTCCCCAGTCACAACCAGCACAGGCTTGGAATTCCCACCATGTCATGTGAAATGGTACAAGTCCTCTGACAAGGTTCTCCAGATGCTCAGTGCCTATGGTGACCTCGGAGCTCCCACTTGGGAGCTATTTGGGACACAAGGCACAGAGAAGACATCCACACAGGAGCTTGCCATCTTTGGGGTACAACTGTGGGTCCCTCTTTTGGGGCAGTGACCACCCTACATGATTTCCCTTGTTATTCCCCAAAGCAATCCTCTGATACATTTTCATCCTTCCTTTCTAGATGAGCAAACTGAGGTTTGTAAAGGTAATTAAACTTTGCAATTAATTGCCTGCAGCTTTCTGAGTGTAGTGTTCCCATAGGCTGCCAGTAGAAAAGCCAGAAGCGGTCCCCACACTCCAAGCCAGTAGCCACCAAACCATACTCACTGGGTCCTCTCTGAGCTCCTGTCTCTTCATCTATAAACTGAGGCTGCAGGGGAAGCCGGGATGGCTCAGTGGGTTGAGCACTCGCTTTGCAGTGCCAGGGACCGAGGATCGAATCCCGGCCCTGGCCCGTGCGGACCCGTGTGCTGAGCTGGGGAGTTCCCCCGGTTCAGTTCTCTCTCCGTCTCTGTCTCTGTCTCTGTCTCTCTCTCAGTGTCAAAAAAGGTAAAAAAATTAAAAATAAAAATAAATAAAAATAAATAAACTGAGGCTGCAGAAGCACACACCTTATATGGATTGTGAACATCAGGCACTTACAAGACACTTAGCGTAGGGCCTGGTACCGACGATGCCCTTAAAATTCAGTAGCAAGTTAGGTAAGATGTCACCACCGGGGAAGCTGAGTGGTGAGCACAAGGGACCTACCTAATTGTGTAATTTTGGCCACTTCTCATAATTCTATAATTATTCCAAAACAAAAAGTTTTCCAAAATTAGGGAATTAGAGAAAAGGAGCAGCAGATGTGGCAGTATGTTTTGCACTTGGTGCTGCTTTTGATTTGTAGCTTGGGAGCTAATTTCTCATTTAAGACCAGGGTTTCAGAATATCACTGTCATCCCAAATAGTCACTTTTAGTTCCCTGTCTGATAAAAGAAAAAAAACAAAAAAACCCAGATGTTTAAAATACACATTTGTTCATGTATCCATTCATTTCTATAACCTACCAGGCACTAATTTCAGAATTACTTTAACGTAATTTGCGTTTCTCAACAGCTGTGGCTTGGGATACCTTGACTTTTAGTTTTCGTTTCTATTAAGAGTTTAATGATCTGTAAGCAAACATTTGGGAAGATGACATTTGAAATGTGTCATCTTTTTTAAATTTCTCAACACAAATGATCTCACCGTCTCATCTGTTGGCCAGTCCTACGTTAGGTTCTATTGTTCACTATGCTGAATCAATAATGCAGAGGCTCTTCTGTGGACAGAGCTGTGGTGGTGGGGGCGGGGAGCACCCACTGGGCCCCCTGGAAGATATTGAGACCCCTATTTGAGAGCCCACCAGACAGACACACCAGGGTGTGAACAAGCTGGGAGAGATGCAAGGGATCTTGGGAGATTATGCCCTGAGGGCAGGAAAAAGGGCTTGTCCACTCCTGCCCCTCCCAGCTCCTCCCAGCCCCACTGCCTCCCTGTTTGAGCCCAGCTCTGCAAGGGAGGCAATAAGTGCCCAAGCTCACACTTGCTCTTAAAATGTAGCAGGGATGTTTTCAGAATTCTTCTGCAGTGAACTCAACGTGCTTGTCCCTGAGACTGTGTCCTGTGCCCTGGCCTCTGCCCAGTGTCCTGAGACTGCTACAGCCCGAAGCCAGGGCAGGAGTGGAAAGCTCTCCCCTTGTCATGACTGAGGCCAAGGGGAAGCCGGGGGTTCTAGACTCAAGACCTTCCCAAATCACAGAGCTGCCAAGTGGAGCATATCTCTCTTACCATGTGGCGAGGGTGTCATGGGAGAGTCAGGAGGGAAGCTTTTATAAAATCTGCATGCCTGCCCGTGTCTACTGTGTCAGAAACTTTGAGAAAGTAACTATTTGAAAAACTCTCTGTAATTCTAATGAACACCCTGCTCATCCTGATTAAAAAACACTGGTTTGGGGAGGCGCTTTGGCTTCTATCATTTGTTTTCAATGACCTAGCCTCCATTTTTCCTCCCCTAAAATAGACAGAATGTGATTTCCTTCCCTCAGAAGGGCACTGCAGGGAGCGGAGGAGATAGTATAGTGAAAGTACTTTGTGTTTTTAAGTTTAGCCCTCATTAAAGTAGAGACACCTCATGCCTTGGTCTCAACAGGACACAGCCTTCGAGAACCACGGTGTAATAGGCAGCACTAACTGAAAGAGAAAATTATTTGCTTTCTAGAACATTGAAGGGCATCCACATAAATGGATCAAACCAATATTTGTTAGACTTTTCTTTCTTCCCCAGCCCCTGCAACAGTTCTCTCTCAGACAAACAAAAAAAAATTCCCTGAGAATGCATGCTTCTTTTCCTTTCTCATATCTAGTATTGTATGATGTGGATCTGCTTAGCCTCTCAGCCAAAGGGCTGTGACCTTTCCCAATGTAGTGGAAGGCAGCCTCCCAGCTTGGAGAAGGCTCTCCTTCCACTGTCATCTGTCCTCACCTTCTTTTCCATCCCTCTTCACAGGACCAGCTGCAGGGCCAGGACTTTAGCAAATTCCAGCCGCTAAAGAGCAAGCTGCTGGAGGTGGTCGATGACATGCTGGCCCACGACATCGCCCAGCTCATGGTGCTGGTGCGCCAGGAGGAGACGCAGCAGCCGGTGCAGATGGTGAAGGGCGGAGCATTCGAGGGCACCCTGCAAGGCCCTTTTGGCCACGGCTACGGGGAGGGGGCTGAGGAGGGCATCGATGAGGCTGAGTGGGTGGTGGCCAGGGACAAGCCCATGTACGACGAGATCTTCTACACTCTGTCGCCGCTCGACGGCAAGATCACGGGTGCCAACGCCAAGAAGGAGATGGTGCGCTCCAAGCTGCCCAACAGCGTGCTGGGCAAGATCTGGAAGCTGGCTGACATCGACAAGGACGGCATGCTGGATGACGAGGAGTTCGCCCTGGCCAACCACCTCATCAAGGTCAAGCTGGAGGGGCATGAGCTGCCCAATGAGCTGCCCGCCCACCTCCTGCCCCCATCAAAAAGGAAAGTCGCCCAGTGAGGGGAGCAGGGGGAGATTCGGGTGTTACAGGAGATGGGGAGGTGATCACACACACACGCACACACTGAAGATGAGGGCGGACAGGGATCCCAGGTTTCCAGGCTCATCTTTGTTTGGACACAAGTCCTCAGCATCGGTAGAAGCACAGGTGCATGCTCAAGGGCCCAGATTCGAAGCTGGGGTCTCCATCCCTCTCTCCCCCTCTTCCACTTCCCCTGAGGCAGTTAGCTCACGCCGGCTCACCCTCCTCCAAAGTCCCCAGATCGGGAGCAGATGGAAAAGCTTTTCACTTAATAGGCTCCTCACCTGGATTTCTGAGCTTTCTCCCCTCTCTGATTTCCTAATTTGAAGTCTGGTGTGCAGCCCCGGAGGTGTGCAGGCAGGGGGCTGCTGCAAGGAGCAGAGAGGGGAACATCCTAGGGGAACCAGGTCCCAGACTTGGAGAGACACAGCCCTGAACTGTTCTATCCCAGACTTAGGCTCTGTCTGCCACCGCAAACCTGGCTTTGAACCCTGCCGGCACTTCTTTTCCAAGAATCCCAGGGAGGGAGACAGAGGAAGAAATATCAGCAGGAAAGAAAGCAAAGAAACTATCCCGTCATCTCAAAGCCAGTCAAGGTGGTTGTATTGCACAGATTTTGTGAGATTCGTGGGTTTTCTTTCCTGATGTGAGAATGCTCAGTCATCTCACATTATTTGTTTGTTTGTTTGTTTGTTTGTTTTTAAAGATTTATTTTACTGATTTTTGACAGAGCGAGACAGAGAGACAGAAGGGGAGGGCCCAGAGCAGTCTCCATAGTTGACATTAGTTTTCCATATAGTTTCACTCCACAGGTGGGCACAGGGCTGCACAGGGCAGGAACTGGGCCGGGAGCCTCCCACATAGGTCCCAGCAAGAACTGAACTGGGGGCACACCCCAGCTCAGCATGTGGGTCCGCATGGGCCGGGGCCGGGACTCGATCCTCGGTCCCAGGACTCTATCCTCGGTCCCCAGGGCTGCAAAGTAAGCGCTTAACCCGCTGAGCCATCCCGGCTTCCCCTATCTCACATTTATCTAGCCCCTCTTGTATGCCAGGAGCTCTTAGACACTTTATAGGCATTACCCCCGCGTGCCCCTCACCATCCTCCAAGGCTCTATTCAGATGGGGAGCCTAAGACCCAGAGTTTAAATGACCTCCCCAAAGTCACAGAGCTCGCATGATGGAGAGGATTCAGAGCCAGGGCCTCCCACCCTCTCCACCGTGATGACGTGTGCAGGACCCCAGCAGTGCGAGCTGAGTACAGGCCCCTCAGCCTCCTTGAGCAGGCTGACACCGGGGAAGGGCCAGCCAACAGCTGGTGAGCCATCAGTCTGGCTGTCTGTCACATCACAGAAGCACACTGTGCCTTCTGGCTGTGCATCTCGTGTTCCTGAAGTCACAGAAGCCCAACAGCACCAGCGAGAGAATGGGCCTGCCTGCTGGGGCTGTCTGTATCTGTCCCCACTCCACCTCTCACCCAGTAGCCTGAGCCAGCTCAGCTCAAATGCAGCCACGACTCTTAAGTGGGACCTTGTGTTAATCCTCCGAGGGCCCACTTGAGCGATCTGAGGTGGGGCTTCCTGCAGGACCCCCGGCAACTGGGCGATGTCTTTGGAAACCCCCCGCCATTCTCAAACGCCCTGCTCCCTCCTTCCTGGTCTCCCCTTTGGCTTGCTTTACAGCCACTGAACTGGTCACTTTGTATGCTATGCTCCTACTCGGATGGAAAACAAAAACAAGTATAACTTATTTTATATCTATGTTCAGAGGATATAGAGAATATTCTATGTATCTATGATGTGCTCACTACTGTAGTGCATTTGTCATTAGTAGTCATGTTAATACAGCACATTTATCCTTTGGTACCTGCTTGGCCACAGAGCATCATTCCGTAGAAGACCAAGAGAGAGGGGCGGGCACTTTCCTGGAGTTCCTGGTGGCAGCTTTGACAGAGGATGGGGCTGCCCAACATCCACACAGAACCTCCCCTGGACCTGGTGCCTCTCTAAGCACCGTGACCACCCTGGTCACCACTGCTCCCTGCCACTCTGGAATAGAGATGGTCCCCAAACCATTGGGCTTCCTTTAGCATCCACACATTTCCCTTCCTCGCTAAGTGAAGGGCAGAGGAAGGCCAAGGCACAAGGTGTGGCCCCTAGCTCAGGGTGGGGCCCAGCTCCAGGACCCTTCTCAGCTCTATGCCTTTCTTTGAGTTGAGGGAGAAATGGGAAGGAGCAGAGGGAAGGGAAGTTCCTGTCTCTATTTCGGAAAGGAAGTGTCTTAGACCCCTACCCCCCACCCCCCTCCACACAGACACCGGCAGCACCGATCTGCCCTGCCTCTCCCTGCCTTCCTTTCCTCTCTACTTCAGGACTCCACCGCAGAGAGACCCTGAGACACCAGAATTTCACGCTGGCACTTTTCCCAACTCCTGAGGAAGAGGAAATGGTGCTTGAGGCTCCTTTCAGTGGCTGAGGGGACAGCTGAAGGACACTTTCTCTGGGGCTGTCTCTCGGGTTCTTGCTGCCTCAGCCTCCTAACCTCTTACGGGCTCTCGGGGATCTCATGGCTCAACCTGGGAAACATTTAATATGGAAAGCAGAGGCAGGTCATGGCAGTCACAGACAGGGATCCTTAGGGACCCCACTGTCCTGTGGCGCCTTCCCACCATAGCACGCACCTGGGCCCGGAAGTCATTAGCCACAAAGAGCAGCACCCTACGCTGTTGCCCCGGGAAAGCCTGGCTGGGCACCCAGAGCTAAACGTGACCAGACTCAAGTTGTGCACAGGGGTCACTGCTGCCCATAGCGGGGCCTGGGCCTCAGTTTGCAGAGTGGTGGGAGGTGGCCCTGAGTCGTCCCTACTTCCATGGTCCCCTCTGCTCCAGAAACCTACACTTGTGTGTTCACTAGTCAGAATTAGCAGAGCTCTCTGGGGAGAACGGGCTTGTTCATTTCCCCCAGGAGATGTTAACTAGCCTCTATACAGATTTAGTTCTTTGCTCTTTCATTTGTCCACCCATCCATTCTTTCTTTGATGCAGAAGATGCTGCGAACTTCCTCCAGAAATGGCCTGAAGTTAAAGATCGAGCTTCCTTCACTGAGAGTAATAAATTCCATCTGTGCAGTAGGGACAATGCTAGATGGGTCCAATCAAGCTCTGGCTCTCAAAGCTCTCGCAGCCTAGTTGGGGCAGGGAGGACATTGATGGAAGCATTGATAACGCAAGGGACCAGGAGAGGTCCTGGCGGGCATGCAGGCAAAGTAGGGGCACGTGAAGATCAGAGATGGCTTCAAATTGGGGAGGAGGTGGTCAGAGAAAACCTGGAGTGAGGGTGGGGCCCTTGAGATGAACCCGAGAAACCTGCTGGGGTCTACCTCTTCTGCCTACCACCTTCCTTTTCTAATTCCAGAAAGATAAACACACAGCCCACAAAATCATGACAATCACTGATATATTTGAGGAAAAGCAGTATTCGAATTTTGCCTCTGGGGACTGTGCTGGGTTTTCACAGGCATTTTCAAGTAGAAATAGTACCGATCTTTAGAGTTGAACTTTTCGTTGCTGGGAGAAGAAAAATGGTGATGGGGGAATGTAAGTTATTCCAGTTGGAGCGAAGGAGGAAATGGGGATATAAGGGGCACAGCTCTCCCCTGAACCTTTCATTGGGGGTAATTAGTGCTATTGATCACATTTAGGTTCTCCAGGCCTTCTCGCACAGGGGAGGACTAAACCTTCCACCCCTTGAAGCGAGGTGAACTGTGTGACTTGTCTTGGCTAGTGAAATATGAGTGTAAGCAACACGCCCCTTCTTTGCAGAAACACATGTACAGTTTGCTGCATTTTCCATCTCCTGCCTCACTAGGAAGCATGTGGGAGCAAGTAAAGATGGAGCCTTGGTCAGCCCCAGTCTCTGGGTCACCCTGAAAGCCCTGACCAGCCTGCACTGACCAGGTGGCATGAACAAGATGGAAACGCTAGTCATTTTAATGTCAAGCCACAGACTGCTGTGGGCTGTCTATTACCCAGCACACCCTAAACAATCATATCCAAAACACCTGGTAAGTGCTTCCAGCAGTTTAGTCCATTGAGCAAATGCAAAGAAGAGAAAGTTTATGAGACTTGGTTCCAACCTTAAGAGCCAAGGTCACCTGAAGCTGAAGACCTGGGTGATTTGCATGAAGTCCCTTAGTGTCTGACCCACATTCGACAATGTCCCAGACCCACATTCTACAGCATCCCAGCATCACTGTTTACGCTGAAGAACTTTGTACTAATACAGTCAAACACTGATAGGACTTGTCTTCTTTCTGCAATGATGTAGATGTTGGGGAGTGACTGGGCAGTGGTCTGCCTAGAGCTGAAGCAGAGGGCATACAGGTAGAAAAGAGAAAACCCACAGTTCCCAGACTGCCTGGCAGCCAAGTTCAGGATGTTTGCAGGTCCTGCCAACCATTGGTGTGTACACGTGGGAGGGTTTGCTGAAACAGATCAGGCCAGAGGTGGGCCCAGCAACTAACACAGCAGCTTCTGGGCTTTGCAGCTTTCTTTCTATGCTCACAAAGCTGGAGGTCTTGTCTGTGAGGTCAGGTGAAGCCACAGCCAGCACAAAGGACAGCAATGTAAAGGACCAGGTGCCATGTAGTGTTTGCTCACCTGATTATGGCGCCAGAGAGCCATCCTGAGATGTGCAGAGGCAGAGTGTGCACGGAGGACACATGAGACTACAAACTAAGAAAATGTTGGGGTTTTTTTAAATAGCAGTTCTAGCTCCTCCCTTAGAATTTCATGAAGTGTGGTCCCCTCACCCCCACCCTAGGAAGTCACTGAAACATAATGGTGGCAGCCATGGCCTGAGGGCAGGTCAGCATATAACCCCAGGCGACCTGAGTTACAGCATCAGGACATGCTGTGCGACCTCTCTGTGCCTCCATTTCTTTTTCCCCTAAGGGAAGATCATTTTAATCCTTTGGCCATATGCTGAGGCTACAAAGAGACAATAGATGGGAAAGTTCACTAATGACAAGTGAACACTCTGCACAGGTGAGTTTTGTTGGCATCTGCTAGAAAAGGCACGGTTCAAGGAAGAGATGGGAATCCTACTTAGGAAAAGAAGGAAAACTACCAAGTCCCAAAAAGGTGCAAAAGGAGAGAAAGGAAGAGCAGGGGAGGATCTGGGAAGGGCGGTGCTTACCGCCCTTGACTGCCTGAGAGGTGCGGGGCAGAGACTACCTGGGAGTCCCTGCAGGCCCAGGCCCATGGTAACTCCTGCCACCTGGCTAAATGCACAGCCCCGAGTCCCTGCCTGGCTTCCCACCATCGTGATCTGGTGCTGACAGCAGCTATGGGCACTAAAGGTGCATTCATTGGGGTGGGTGTGTGGGAGGAGATGACTTGACAGTGTGGCTTTAATGCAGACCACCTGTGAATTTCTTAGGTAATAGCAGATCCTCCAGTAGATAGAATGCGTGACCCAAATGGCAAATGTTTATCTCATTCACAAAGTTTCAGAATGGCACTATTGTGTAAGGTGAAGTCTCCTTTTCTGCCAGCTAGTGTCTTTTCGTGGCATTTCTGAATGTGTGTTTTAAAACAAAGAGCTAAGGCAGTAGCAAACTCCAGATCTGTGTAGAACCGACATGACCCTCATTGCAATATGGGGCTGGGATTTGGTTCCCCTCTGAGACTCTCTGACTTACTAGCACAATGACACCAGTGATATCTGACGTCTTTCCATGTTTGCTTTTTCACAGCCTACTTTCTTTCTCTCCCTTTTTTCCTGCTCGCCTTCCCACCTCTGTCCTAGAATGCTAATGGACCATCCTCTGAGTGGGCATTCTGTGCTCCCCAGGCCAGCAATGTACACACACACACACACACACACACACACACACACACACACAGACATCTGGTCATCCATGTCTGTTTCAGCCCCTACAGATGAGTCTTGTTTTGGATCCATTAGCTGATAGGATGAAAGAGGAATCTGCATGTGTGACCATGGGGTCAGATGCTGCTGCCGTGACTCTGGTCACCTTTGAGTCTAGCAGGAGCCCAGAGGTTTCTGTTATTCTAGCAAAGAAGAAGGTAGGAGATTCGGGTCAGGCAGGTGCTGGGACACGCTACCATGCTGGCACCTGCTCATACACAGGCTTCCCTTCTGGACTTCACATGCTTCCTGAATGCCTCCACCTCTTTTCTTAGTGGGACGGGCAACTCTCCTTATTCCAGAATAATCCTGCTCCTTGGGAACATGCCCCAGAATGGAAAGAGATAACTCGCCGCAGGGAAGTCACCCTGAGCAGAGTCACTGTCCAGGTCCCAGAACAGATGCAGCCTGTCCTCCTAATGCCCTGGCATGTCCAGGAAGGCAGACCTGTGATAACCACAGCCCTGAACTCTTCAGTGACATTTCCTGGAACTTCTTCGGATACAAAGAAAACAAGAAAACCAACCCTGAGCTGTAGCACTTGGTCAGATGGCACTCTTCAGCCCTGGGGTGTGACCAAATGTCAAATTTGGAATCCAGGTCTAGTGGTCTGCACAAAGGAAGCCCCACTGTATGCACCAAGGATTTTAATCAGGCCACCTCGGCTCGATAATGACAAAAATCCTCAAGACAGGACTTTCCAAGTCCCAATTCAAATGCTCCCCCACCCCCAAGCAAATGTGACTCCTGTACCCCCACAATCTCCCCCATCATCGGCAAATCCCCAGAACTTTGGGTCTCTGTCTGCCTGTTGCCACTGTCATTCATGTACTTTAACCCCACCATCCATATAAGCTCTGCAAGGGCAGAGAATGTGCTTTGCACGGTGCTGTGTCACCTACATCGTCCTGTAGTGCTTATTTCCCCAGCTGCAGGGAGTGCTACCAGCTTTCTCCAGAAATTGCCCTCAGCCATAGAGATCTGCCTCCCCCATGCTACCCGCTCTTCCCAGAGCATCTGCATTCAGCGAGTGGCCAGTGAGGGAGTTTAAGTCCTGCCCCCGGCTGCAGAACTCCCCATGGGGCCAGCTGAGCCCTCATGGCTACATTGCAGCCCAGCTGCCTCCTCTGCTTACTCCTGCTTCCTGCCCTCCCCCTTTCCAATTGCTAAACCCAAGAGCACTCTTGAATAAACTTCCTACATGCTAAGCTCCGTCTCCGAGTCCACGTCCCAGGACACTCAGTCTGCAAGGAGGGCCTGGCAAAGAGCAGCGGCTCAGTAAAGGCTGGCTGGATAATGGAATGGCCAATCGCTCAGTGAGGCATCCAATCAGAGGGCGGCCTCACGGCGACTAGGTAGTTGACCATGTACATAGGAACAGTGGCCTTGCCAGACAATAAATGCCAGGTGTCACCAAAGGCTACTTGGCAGGCCCCTTTGATGACTGGGAGAAGCTGGAGCCATGGACTATGTGGGAAAAGCCAACAATGGTGCCAGAGTTACACCTCAGGCAGCGCCAGCCAGTGAATGATGAGAAGGACCACAGGACTCTGATTCTGTGCAGAATGAGACCATTATTCAAATCACTCTCTAGCTGTAATTTCTTCTTTTCTTACCAAAAGCACATCCCTTCTATTCTGGGACTTGCCACCGTTCTGAGCGAAGATCAGTAGATAAGGGAGAGAGTATCCTTTCCTGGGTTGCAGCTCCAGCCCCACCTTTTTGAAAAGTAAGTACATATGGGAAGGACACTTCCTTGGGAATGAAATTGATGATGGAGGTGCTGTCCCCAAGTAACAGTCTAGGACCCCGGCATATAGAGACGGAGACTTTTCTACACATGATGTAAAGCCCTGGTGATCAGGATGAGATTTTTGTTCAATTGCAGACTTGTGGGATGTAGAAGATCGGTGGATGGCAAAGAACAGGGCACAAAAGAAGAGCTGATGGGGGCCAGGATACCCACAGCTGCTCCCCACATCCACGTGGCCATGGGCAGCTAGCAGCTGCCTGGAACACTGAAGAGAGAAGGCATGAGACCCTGTGCGGCTTCCACAACCAGTCAGCAATGACTTTGCTGGCACAGACATGGGGAACATTCATCCTAGGCCTAAGCCTCACCAGTGCGTTCCTCAGTGAAGAAGAATCAAATCTAACACCGGAGCCATATGATATATTATACTTGGTTTATTGTACAAATAATTAATATTATTCCTAGTTAATAGTTGAAAAAACCATGCAGATCTTATTTCATAGTCTCAATTACCTTACCATCTTCAAAAAAGTCTGGAGAGAAACAATGCTCTTCAGATAGTACCATTCAACAAACACAAGGGCTGTCCGGAAAGTATCCAGCCATGTAACCGTTCTCATTATATTGACAACAGCTGGATTTTTTTCCAGACAGCCCTCATATAAGCCTGGACATACTAAATCCCAAGTGGTCATTGTGGTAATGACCGTGTTGCTAAGAGTGGGCCGAATGGGTCAGCGGCACCCCTTGTGAAGACGCCTTCATAAGACCTGTTCCCGATTGTGCCTGGCCCTGATTATAGAACCACAGGTCTTGCCACTAAATGAAACCTTGGAAACCATCTTGTTCAACCAGCTTCAGACACTCACCAGTGGAGTTCTGTCTCCTTATGAATATCCCTGGTCACCTACACGTCCAGACCAATTTCTTCTGGATGTTAGCAGTCATTATCTAGCTATTACAGTACTTTGCCTTATCAACATGCACACAGAACTGCATCTGAAACGAAAGTAGGGTCCATGGGCATTTGTCCAAATCCATAGACTGTACACCACCAAGAGTGAGCCCTAATGTAAACTGTGGGCTTTGGGTGATAATGATGTGTCAATGTACATTCACTGGTTGTAACAAATGTACCACTCTGGGGCCTGATGCTGATAGTGGAGGAGTCGTGCATGTGTGAGGACAGGGTGGATATGGAAACTCTCTGTACCTTCTGCTCATTTTCACTATGAACCTAAAATTGCTCTAAAAATAAAGTTTATTAATTACAAAAAAATACATGCAACTACAGAAATACAGAAATCAATCGGGGCCCTCTCTGCACGTGCCAAGCTCAGTA
>PVKE010010421.1:0-42635 GCA_004027555.1 Craseonycteris thonglongyai | reverse complement strand
TTCACAGTGGCCAGAACATGGAAACAACCAAAATGCCCTTCGATAGATGACTGGATAAAGAAGATGTGGTACATTTACACAATGGAATACTACTCAGCGATAAGTATTTGTGACAACAAATACAGTCATTTGTGACAACATGGATGAACCTTGAGACCATCTTATTAAATGAAATAAGTCAGTCTGAAAGAATCAGAAAACATATGACCTCACTTATAGGTGGAATATAAAACTGAAAGTAACAAAGACACCGAGACCTATGAACACACTCAATAGCTTGGTGATTACTTGAGGGAAGGGGAGGAGGGGGGAGGGAGAGTGGGGGGGGAGCAGGAGTGGACTCCAGATATATGGTAATGGAAGGAGAGCTGATTCTGGGTGGTGAGCACATAATGCAATACATAGGTGATGTAATTTAGATTTGTACATCTGGAAACTATCTAATTGTTACCAGTCAATGTCACCCCAATAACTTTAACAATAAAATTATTTAAAAAAGAACAAGGTATTCCAAGAGAGCAGAGGATGAGATGGGCACAGAGAATGTGCTCAGACAAATAGTAGATGAGAACTTATACCAAATCTATGGCAAGAACTGGAAGTTCAAATTCAAGTAGGAAAAAGGACCCCTAGCTACCTGAATCCCAGCAGACTCTCTCCAAGGCACGTTATACTGAAGACATCAAAGGTTGAAGACAAAGAAAGAATCCTCAAGGTAGCCAGAAAAAAGAACACCATAATATATAAATGAAAGCCCATCATACTATCACCAGATTTCTCAATAGAAACTCTACAGGCCAGAAGGGAGTAGAATAAAGTATTCAAAATATCAAAGGTGAAAAATTAACAGCCAAAAATCCTGTACCCAGCAAAGTTATCATTTAGATATGAGGGAAGAATAAAGATCTTTCCAGACATACAGAAACTGAAGTAATTCTCCAGTACAAAGCCAGCATTTAAAGAAATACTGAAGGAGGTGATTGCACCTGAAACAAAAAGTAAAAATAAATAGGGATAAACTGGAACAAAAAAACATAAAAAGGGAAGAAGTAAAGGTTTAAATTCCCAAAGAGAATGGAGGTAAGAAACATCCTTAAGAAGAGGACCAAACTGCATATATAAAACGTTCTTTTATATAAAGTTCATGGTAGCCACTAAAAAAGAACTTAGAACTGGAACACATAACAGTAAAGAAGAGAAAACAGTCATAAACACCATCAAACTAAAATATTCAATGGGAAGAAAAAAGCAAAGAAGCAATAAAAATAAAAAATAAATAAAAAAGAGCTACCAGAAAACAAAAGGTAAAATGGCTATAGGAAATCCTCATATATCAATCATCACCCTAAATGTAAACAAATGAAACTCACCAATAAAAAGAAACTTAGTAGCAAACTGGATTAAAGAACAAAAACCAACCTTATGCTATCTACAAGAGACACACCTCAGCCATAAGAACAAACACAGATTCAATGTGAAAGGGTGGAAAAAAATACTCCAAGAAAATGGCGCCCCGAGAAAAGCAAGAGTAGCCATACTTATATCTGATGAAGCAGACTTCGGGATCAAAAAGATAATAAGAAACAAAGATGGACATTTCATAATGATAAAGGGGACAACACAACAAGAAGATATGACACTTATTAGTATATATGCCCCCAACGAAGAAGCATCAAAATTTATACAGGAACTACTAACAGATCTAAAGGAGAAACTGACAAAAACAGAACTATAGTAAGGGACTTAAACACCTCATTGACAGCCATGGACAGATCATCCAAACAGAAAATAAATAAGGAAATATCAGCTTCAAATAATACATTATAGCAATTAGACATAGTCAGCATTTACAGGATACTTCATCCTAGAACACAAGACTATACATTCTTTTCTGGTGCACATGAAACATTCTCAAGGATAGTCCACATGCTGGGACACAAAGCTAGCCTTAGTAAATTTAAGAAGATTGGAATCATACCAAGTGTATTGTCTGATCACAAAGCTTTGAAATTAGAGATCAACTACAAAAAGAAAGCAGGAAAAACCACATATACATGGAGATTAAATAGCATGTTATTTTAAAAATGACTGGATCAAAGAAGAAATAGAAAAAGGGATTAAAAAATACATAGAAACAAATGAGAATGAAAACACAGCATACCAAAATTACTGGGATGCAGCAAACACAGTAATAAGAGGGTAATTTATATCACTATAGGCCTATCTCATGAAACAAGAAAAATTACAAGTAAACAACCTAATATTACATCTAGAAAAAGAAGAGCAAAAAACACCCAAAGCCAACAGAAGGAAATAAAAAAATTAAAGCAGAATTAAATAAAACAGAGAGTAGAAAAACAATAGACAAAATTAATGCAATGGATCTGGTTTATTGAAAAAATTAATAAAACTGACAAAGCCCTGGCTAGGCTCACCAAGGGAAAAAGAGAAAACACACAAATAATCCAAATTAGAAATGAAAGAGGGGAAAATTACAATTGATACCACAGAAATACAAAGGATCATATAAGAATATTATGAAGGACTATATGCCACCAAATTATGCAACCTAGAAGAAATGGACAAGTTTTTAAAAACATATAGTCTACCTAGACTGAATTAAGAACTGAATAACCTAAACAGAACAATCAACAATAAAGAAATTGAAACAATCATCCAAAACCTCCCCAAAAGCAAGCATTCAGGACTAGATGGTCTCACTAATGAGTTTTACCAGATATTCAAAGAGGAACTAATACCTATCCTCCAAAAACTTTACCAAAAAATTGAAGAGGTAATATTTACCAACTCATTCTATGAGGCCAAGATTACCCTAATACCAAAGCTTGGCAAGGACATCACAAAAAAAGAAAACTATAGACCAATATCTCTGATGAACACAGATGCAAAAATCCTAAACAAAATACTAGCAAATAGAATACAATACATTAAAAAGATTATACAACATGATCAAGTGGGATTCATCCCAGGGGCACAAGAATGGTTCAATATACGCAAATTGAGCAATGTGATACACCACATGAACAAAATTAAAGATAAAAACCATATGATTATATCAATTGATACAGAAAAAGCATTCAACAAGACACAACATCCATTTATTATCAAAACACTTACTAAAAGGGGAATAGAAGGAAAGTACCTCAACATAATAAAGGCCATATATGAAAAATTCTCAGTGAATGTCATACTGAATGGGGAAAACTGGAAAACTTTTCTTCTATTCAACCACCTCTATTCAACATAGTACTGGACGTTCTAGGCAGGAAAAAGAAAAGGCATATATATTGGGAGTGAAGAAGTTAAACTGTCACTTTTTGCCGATGACATGATCCTCTATATAGAAAATCCTAAAGATGCCACCAGAAAACTATTAGAAATAATAAATGAATACAGCACAGTTGTAGGATACAAAATCAATGTACAAAAACCCACAGCATTTTTATATACAATGAAACTTCAGAAAAAGAAGTGAGAAAAATGATATTGTTTGTGATCAAAAGAAAAACAATAAAATACTTAGGAATAAACTTAACAAAGAACATGAAGGACGTACACATGAAATGTTATAAGACATTATTAAAAGAATTTGGAGAAGACACAAAGAAATGGAAAGATATTCCGTGTTCATGAATTGGAAGAATCAACATAGTTAAAATGTCCATATTACCCAAAGCAATATTTAGATCTAATGCAAGTCCAATCAAAATCCCACAGACATATGGGATTACAAAAGACTATGAATCGACAAACAAATCCTCTGGGAAAAAAATGAGATTCAAGGCATCACACTCTGCAACTTCAGTTTATACTACAAAGCATTAATAATCAAAACAGCTTGGTATTAGCAGAAAAATAGACATAGAAATGTATGGAACAAAACCAAAAACCCAGAAATAAACCCACAAATATATGGACAGATAACTTTTGATGAAGGAGCAAAAAAATATACAATGGAAAAAAGAAAGCCTCTTCAGTAAACGGTGCTGGGAAAATTGGAAAACCACATGCAAAGAAATGAATCTGGACTGTGAACTGTCACCATATACCAAAATTAACTCAAAGTCGATTCAAGACCTACACATAAGATCCGAAACAATAAAGTGCATAGAAGAAAGCATCAATACTAAACTTACAGACCTTGGGTTAAAAGATTACTTTATGAACTTGAGCCCGAAGGCAAGGGAAGTAGAAGCAAAAATAAATGAATGGGACAATATCAAACAAAAAAGCTTCTGCACAACAAAGGACATAGTCAGCAAAGTAAAAAAAGAATTCAACCAAATGGGAGAAAAATATTTGCAAGCAATGCCTGTGATAAGGCACTAATATCTAAAATATATAAAGGGCTCAGACAACTCAAAAAAAAACACAACTAACGATCCAATTAGAAAATGGGCAGAAGACCTAAACAGATACTTCTACCATGAAGACATATAAACAGCCAACACATACATAAAAAATGTTAAACATCACTAGCATTTAGGGAAATGTAAATTAAAACTACAATAAGATACCACCTCTCACCTGTTAGAATGGCTATAATCAACAAGACAAGGAATAAAAAGCAATGGAGAGGCTGTGGAGAAAAAGGAACCTTCACACACTCCTGGTGGGAATATAAATTGGTACAACCACCATGGAAGGCAGTATGGAGGTTCCTCAAAAAACTAGGAATGAAATTGCCATATGATCCAGCAATCAGTCTTCTGGATATCTACCCAAAAATAACCTGAAAACTTTAATCTGCAAAGATATATGTACCCCAATGTTCATTGCAGCACTGTTCATGGTGGCCAAGTCATGGAAACAACTAGTGTCTTTTGCTAGATGGCTAGATAAAGAAGTTGTGGTACATTTACACAATGGAATACTACTCAGCAATAAGAAAAGATGAAATAAACAATTTGTGACAATGTAGATGGACCTTGAAAACATCTTATTAAGTAAAATGTCAAACTGAAAAAATCAAGAAACATACAACTTTACCCATAGGTGGAATATAAAACTGAAAGTAGCAAAGAAACAACTTATGAACACAGTCAATGGTTTAGTGGTTGCCAAGGGTAAGAGGGAAGGTGAGTGGGAGAGTTGGAAGGGGAAGTGGGGAGGCAGCATCAAATTTATGGTGATGGAAAGAGCTGATTCTGAGTGGTGAGCACATAATGCAATGTATAGGCAATGTGATGTAGAATTGTACACCTGGAAACAATGTAATTGTTATCAACCAATGTCACCCTATAAAATTTAACAATAAAAAAATTAAAAAAGAAAAAAGAAAATAAGAAAAATAATTTTATTCTGAAAAAAAAAGACTATACAATATTAGGTTTACCAGGTGATGTGGAGCAGGGGGGTATCTGCTTGGGAGTCACTGTCTAAAGTCTACATGGTCAAGTTGAAGCAGGTCATTCCACCATCTCATGCCCATCTCCAATTCCAGTCTAAAGACTTCTCTCACTGAGGCTTTCCCCACTTTTCCATCTGGACAGATCTTTATATCTTCTGAACACCATCTTCTTACCACCTATTTGTAGTTGGCTGCATTCTAGCATCTGTCCTGACATCTATTTTGTACACACTTTATTCCCTTCAATTAGCCCCACCCCCAGTCTTCAAAGGAAGAAATCACCTTAATCACATTTGCATCTCCTAGTTAATGTAATGCCTCACATATTATGGTATTAAACAAACAGGGATTAAAGAGCTTCCCTCTTTAATCCCTGGAAATACTTTCTGGGACACAGAGCTCATTCTAGAGAACTCAACCCAAATATTCTTTTGCAAGGAATGCTGTCGCCTGTCAACATTCATAGCATCCAGTGAAATTCTTTATCTGTCATTACAGTCATGTGTACCATTATGCAAACATGTTTGCCTGTACCACTAGACTACAAGTTCCATGAGGGCAAGAGTGGCATCTGCTTTTGTTCACCCTCTACCTAAAGGCCTGATATTCAGTAACCACTCAAATAAGAATTGACTTAAATAATAAAGATCTCCTCCCCTACCATCAAGCTGTTTATCTTCCAACTGTGTTTGTGTTTTCTGATGTGGTAAGGTGTGTTTGAAGCTGTGGGGTAATAGTTCTCCCCCAAGGTGAAAGCAGAAGTTTCCACTCCACCAGGAGCCCCCTTGAGAAGGAAAGAGTAAGAACCAAGATCCTTACCCACCTCTAATCCTCTTTCTACCACCTCCACCTCACATTCACGCCTTTGGCTTCCGTTAGGAAAAAAAGAAAAATCTTACCTTTTTCAATTTTTTCTTCTTCACAAGGGAGATCTATGTAAACTGAGCAGAAATTTAAAGTTTCTCAAATATCCAAATAAAAAGCCCTTTATGGACTATTCAGGTCATTCACTAAGTGGTATTTCCTACCTCTAGAGTTCAAGCAATAGAAAGTTCAACATGTTTGGTTGAATGAAGCAAAGAATTTAATTAATGTAATTAATGTGCTAGGCACTGCAGAAGTGACTATAATTCTAAGTGAGTATAACATGGTATTGTAGACTAGCCCAGAGAACTGTGAGAAACCTGGTTCTCAGCACTGATGGAAGGAATCACATTTAGTTATTTGAAGTTTAAATAGGCTTCCACTAGTATGGTGTAGATCTGCATTTTCCCATACAGTAGCTACTAGCCACCTGTGGCTATTTAAATTTAAATTCAAATAAAAATTAAGTTTCTCAATCTCACTAGTCACATTTCAAGTCTCAATAGCCACACGTGGCTAGTGGCTACCACAGTGAACAGTGCTATATCACATTTCTATCAATACAGAAAGTTCTATGGAACAGTAGTACTTATTCTAAATGCCTTAAACATGCATCAAGTTGAAAAAGCCTTTCAGCAAGAAGACTTGCACTTAAACAGGAAATGTTCAATAAATAAGTACTCTTTTCACTACATCCCAGATTCTGTTGTGCCTTCTTTACACACAGCGTATCATTCAATCTTCACAAGTTGGGATATATGTAGTATATTATGACCCCTTGACTAGTTAGCAAGTGCTACCTTTGCAAAATATCACAGACTTAATGCAGGAAAATGAGTCAGATGAATGACTCTACTTACCCACCTCATTTTTATTTCTCTTTGCCCTCCTGACCACTTGGGCATAAATGTCTGATGATGGGTTGGGTTATAACTTCAACTCCAGAAAGACAGTGATGTTGGTAATAAATCCTACCCAGGACTATGCCTGAGAGGACAGCCGCCCAGGCTGGGAATTGAGCAGCCCTCTCACTGAGCAGGGTCAATTTAGTGTAGTGTTATAACTCAGAGTGAAAGAATTCAGGAATGTCACCCAGTGAGATTTTTGCTTTGAAATATGCTAATCACCAAGCCAGGATAATGGGTAGAGAATAAAAATCAACAATTCTCCGCAAAAGTAAAAGTAATATGCAGCCTGTTCTCCATTAATCACAGAAACTGAAACAATAAGAGCACAGGCAAATGGAATTTACAGATAATTCCAAAGCTTTTCTCTGGCAAGTGACAGCAATTGAGCTCACTTTCAGAGGCTTCAAAGCCAATTCTAATGTAATAGACAGAGAAAGAAATTGTGTGAATTTAACTCACACACAGAGCTGGACTTGAGAGGAACCAATGGGAACCAGCCCAGATACCCATTCAAGCTTGACGTGCTCCTGCTGAGCCTTTAGACTACGTGTTCATAAACTCACTACTCATTCAAGACCTTCGGGCTTAATGCAAATTAATTAAACTGCCATGTAGCTCATTTGACCATTATTGAGGTTTTAAAATAATTAGGAGTTAAGGCAACTCATTAAAGCCTCTCCAGACTGCTATAGCGGTTTATGAATTATATGTTTCATATTAATGTGCCTCCTCTGTGACTGCAGATTAGCTGGGGGATATTCATTAAAATGGAATTAAAAGAAAACAGTAGCTATGATATCCTTTTGTTTCATATTCCCTGACACCTCCCCAGGGTGCTCAATGTGAAGACATAAAACTAATATGCTATATTTCTATAGCATTTTACAAATAGAATAATATTGCTTATTCCATTTGATCTTCCCACTAATCCTATGAGCTTGACAAGGCTAGTGATATTCTGTTTGTTTTACATACAAAACAACTAAAGATCAAAGAAGTTAAGTGTCTTACACAGATAATAAGAGAGGGAACATAGTCAAACACCCAGGCCTGCTTACTCTCAACAAGAGTTTTTCAAAGATGCTATAGTGTCACTCTTTCTGAAGAGCCATGCTGCTCCAAAAATAACTCTTCCATTCTCCCATCTTAATGGCTGAAATTTTCAGAAAGAAAGATCTATTACTTTGGCTTCAAGCAAGAATTGCCATATCAAAATAGAGCAGAAGAATTTTCACTAAGATGAAAAAACAAATATTTGTGTTGCACTCTCTTCTGACAACTTCATTAAAACTAGAAAAAGAAACAAAAGATAGAGCAATAATACCATTTCAAATAAAGGACAAGTATACACAATGAAGTACACCTGCCAAACATTATAAGATGTAGGTCTATTTGAGAGAATATGGTGAAAGCCAACTCATCTACCTCAGACTTCATGGAAGAGGCAGGTTTTCCCAAAAGCAAGTGTCACTAAGAAAGAAATAACATGTCTTGCATAAACCCTTCCATATGGTTTTTTCATTGTAGAAGTTATTGGGGTGACATTGGTTGGCAAAAATTACATAGGTTCCAAGTGTACAATTCTACATTACATTGTCTATGCATCGCATTATGTGCTCACCGCCCAGAACCAGCTCTCTTTCCATCACCATATATTTTATGCCCATTCCCTACTCCCCCACACCCCTGCTCTTTCACCCACATTTCCTATACCCTCAGGTAACCACTAAACTATTGACTGTGTCCATGAGTTTTTGTTTCTTTGTTACTTTCAATTTTATATTCCAGTTATGAGTGAGGTTATATATGTTTCTTTCTTCTTTCAATCTGACTTATTTCACTTAAGATGTTTTCAAGGTCCATCTACGTTATCACAAATTGTTTATTTCATCTTTTCTTATTGCTGAGTAGTATTCCATTGTGTAAATGTACCACAACTTCTTTATCCAGTCATCTAGCAAAAGACACTCCTGTTAGAATGGCTATAATCAACAAGACAAGGAATAACAAGTGATGGAGAGGCTGTGGAGAAAAAGAAACACTCATACACTGCTGGTGGGAATGTAAATTGATATAACCACTATAGACGGTAGTATGGAGGTTCCTCAAAAAATTAGAACTGGAATTGTTTGAAGAACTTTGGTTGTTTCTATGACTTGGCCACCATGAACAGTGCTGTGATAAACATTGGGGTACATATATCTTTGCAGATTAAAGGTTCAGGGTGTTTTTGTGTAGATACCCAGAAAAATGATTGCTGGGACATATGGCAATTCCAGTTCTAATTTTTTGAGGAACCTCCATACTACCGTCTATAGTGGTTATATCAATTTACATTCCCACCAGCAGTGTATGAGTGTTTCTTTTTCTCCACAGCCTCTCCATCACTTGTTATTCCTTGTCTTGTTGATTATAGCCATTCTAACAGGAGTGAGGTTGTATGTCATTGTGGTTTCAATTTGCATTCCTTAATTGCTATTGATGTTGAGCATTTTTTCATATATCTATTGGCCATTTGTATGTCTTCCTGGGAAAAATGTCTGTTTAGGTCTTCTGCCCATTTTTTAATATTGTTTTTTGTAGTTGTTGTTGAGTTGTACAAGTTCTTTATTGTCCCATTCGTTTATTTTGACTTTTACTTCCCTTGCCTTTGGGGTCAAGTTCATAAAGTGCTTTCTGAGCCCAAGGTCTATAAGGTTAATGCTGATGTTTTCTTCTATGCAATTTATTGATTTGATCTTATGTGGAGGTCTTTATTCTGTTTAGTTTTGGCATATGGTGACAGTTCACAGTCCAGATTCATTCTTTCACATGTGGTTTTCCATTTTCCCAGCACCATTTACTGAAGAGGCTTTCTTTCCTCCATTGTACATTTTTTGCTCCTTTGTCAAAAATTATCTGTCTATATGTTTGTGGGTTTATTTCTGGGTTTTTTATTCTGTTTCATGGTTGTTGTGTTTGCTTGTTTGTTTGTTTTTAGTAGAGAGTGCTTCTTAGCTCATTTTATGAGGCCAGAATAATGTTGGTACCAAAACCTGACAAGAGACTTTACAAAAAAGAAAATTACATACCAAACTTACTCATCCAAAACACAATACCAGAACATAAATACTAAACAAAATAGTATCCAAAAAATTCAGCAATATATGAAAACAATAATACATTGTGAAAATGTTGAGTTTACTGTAGAAATGCCAGGGTAGTTTAACTTGAAGCTCAAAGTGATTTACAGAAATTCTATTTACAGAAAAAGATTATTTAATACGTATAGAAAAAAATAATAAAATTCTATACTCATTAATAATAAAATTTTAGCAAGCTAGGAATATAAGTGAATTTACTAATCTGATAAATAGGTTCTCCAATAATCCAAAACCACATATCATGCTTAATTATAAAATGTTGAAAGCGTTTCCTCTGAAATTGGGAATGAAATAAGAATGAAACATATTAACTCCTGTTCAACACTCTAGGGGAGATCCTGTCCAGTCTAATAAGACAAGAAAATAGAAAAATTAGAAAAAAGAAAAATCACCACTATTTGCATAAGATATAATTGGTGTGCATAGAAACAAAATAAACTATAGAAAAAAATATTAGATTAATAAGTGAGTATAGCAATTATGATGAATCAAGGTGAATAACCAAAAAAATTATATTTCTACATACTAGGAACACAGAACTAAAAAATAAAACAAAATTTTCATTATACTAGTTATAATAACATTAAAATTTCAAATGCCTGGAATTTAAACTTGACATGTATAATAACTGTACTCAGAAAATTCTAAGTATTATTGAAAGAAATTAATTAGGACAGAAATAAATTGATATATATGCCATGTTTCTGAATCAGAATTTTTAATAATGTAAATGTACTGTATATTATCTCCAAAATTGATTTACAGGCTTCACAAAATCCCAATTAAAATTTCAGAAGGATGTGTGTATGTGTGTGTGTAATTAAGAAACTGGTTCTAAATTTGATAAATTACCAAGAAAAAGAGAAATTTATAGAGAATAAAAAAAAATATTTGCTCTAAAAAATGTCAGGACATACAATAAAGCTATAGTAATTAAATCAGAGTTGTAGTGGTGCAAGAAAACAGAAATGAATAAATAGAACTAAATAAAAAGTCCAGAAAGAGATGCACATAGTATGAGCACTATGACAAGTGTGTAAAAGCAATGAAAAGTACTGTCTGGTCATTAGGCATTGCTGATCAATTAGATATCCACATATAAAGAAAGGAAACCTAATTCTGACATCATTCTATGCAAAATAATCAGTTCCAAATAAATTGTATGTCTAAATATGAATCTTCTAAAATATAACAAATAGTAGAATATCTATCTGACCTTGGAGTAGGGTAAGATTTTTGAAAAGAACACAAATTCTACTAACCCTAAAGGTAACAGTTTAGACTAAATTAAAAATAAGAACTTTGATTTATCATAACACTCCATTATAAGTGTGAAAAGGCAAGGCACAAAATGGCAGATTTTAACAACATGTATAACTAAAAGAGATACATATATAGATTATATACAAGAACTCCTTTCTTCCCATCAAGATAGCTAAGTAGGTCAACGTTGTGTTGTCATCCTTCCACGACCATGTTAAAATTACAACTGAGCTATAGAACAACCATCATTGAGAATAACAAGAAGTCTATCCTTGGGACATATAGAAGAAGCCATCTTGAGACTGGTAGGAGGGCCTGAGACACAAAACTTGCGGGTTCCACACCCGCAAGTGACTGTGAAAAGGAGGGCAGGATAACTCAGCTGCAGACCAAGACCAGCTTTCCCAGCCCAGGTTTCTATTGCCAGGAAGAGAAGTGCCCATAACTTCTGGTTGTGAAAACCAGCAAAAACTAAGGCTGAGTGAGAGGGAGGGTGGCTGAAGTCCCAGGCACTCCTCTTAAAGGGCTGGTGCACTAACTTACTCAGTGATGGTGATAGACTCACTCCCCCTGAGTTCCAGTGCTGGGGCTGCAGCTCAAAAGGCTCCGGAGACATACAGGAAGGAGCTGAATTGTCTAGCTTCAAAGTGAAAGCTGGAAGGGCAGTCTTCCCCTCACAGAGTTTGTTGCACCCTCCCCTTACAACTCCATTAAAACTAGAAAAAGAAACAAAAAATAGAGAAATAATACCATTTTAAATAAAGGACCAGCACACACCCAAGTATAAACCATAAAGCACACCTGCCAAATATTATAAGATGTGAGTCTATTTGAGGGGATATGGTAGATTACTCTACCCAGCAAGGTTTTCATTTAGAATCCAGGACAGATAAAGAGTTTCCCAGGCAAGAAAAGGCTAAAAGAGTTTATCATCACCAAAGTAGTTACAAGAAATGTTAGAAGAATGTCTATAAGACAAAAAAAAAAAAAAGTAAATAATGAAATGGCAATAGCTATTAATACATACGCATAATTACTTTCAATGTAAATGGATTAAATGCTCTAATCAAAAGATAAAGTGGGTGAATGGGTAGAAAACAAGGCCCTTACATATGCTGCCTGCAACAGACTAACTTTAGATTGATAGACACATAGACTCTCAATCTGAAAAGAGATGGAAAAAGATATTTCATGAAAATGAAAACAAACAACAAGCTGGAATAGCAATTCTTAAACCAAACAGACTTTAAAACAAAGGCTGTAACAAGAGACAAAGAAAGACCCAGTAATTCTACTTCAGGGTATTTATCTGAAGAAACCCAAAGTGCTATTTCCAGGGGACATGTGCATCCATATGTTCCTTGCAGCGTTGTTTACAATGGCCTCAGTGTGGAGAGAGCCTGGTGTTCATCAATGGAAGAATGGATAAAGAGGAGGTGGTATGTATACACAATGGACTATTGCTCAGCTATGGAAGGGAATGGCTTCTTGCCATCTGTGGCAGCATGGATGGACCTGGAGGGTATTATGCTGTGTGGAGTATGACAGACAGAGAAAGATGGATACAATATGATTTCTCTTATATGTGGAACCTAAAGAACAAAATAAACAAAACAGAAATACACTCACATACAGAGAACGTTATGATAGTTGCCAGATTTGGAGGTTGGGAGTTTGGGAGGTGGGTAAAAAGGGAAAAGGGATTAAGAAATACAAATGTGTTGTTCCAAAGTAGTCATGGGGTTGTAAAGTATAGCATAAAGTATATAGTCAATAATGTTTTAATAACTATGTATGTTGTCAGATGGGTACAAATTTATCAGGGTAATAGATAAGAGCAGGGTTGAGGGTTAGGTGAAAAAGAAAAAGGGATTTAAAAGTACAAATTGGGGGAAGCCAGGGTGGTTCAGCGGATTGAGCACTCGCCTTGCAGCCCCAGGATCCAAGACTCAAGTCCTGGCCCTGGCCCGTGGAGACCCGTATGGTGAACTGAGTGTGCTGCCCATGTGGGAGGCCCTCAGTTCAGTTCTCCTGGGGCGAGCTTTCCATGTAGAAGGCCCCCAGTACAGCCTCCAGCTCGTGGGGGTGTGCCTCCCATGCAGGAGGTCCCAAGCCCAGTTCCCACCCTGTGCAGCCCCACCACCCATCTGTGTGGAACAAAACCATGTTGAAAACTGATGACGTACAACTATGGAGACTGCTCTGGGCCCTCCCCCTTCTCTCTGTCTCTCTCTCTCTCTCTCTCTCTCTCTCTGTCAAAAGCAATAAAATAAACCTTTAAAAAAAGGTACAAATTGGTAGTCTTAGGGATATAGAGTAATAGGAAATATAGTCAATGTAAAGTATAGGAAATATAGTCAATAACATGACAATAGTTATGTATTGCACCAGCTGAGTACTAGTCTACTCGGGAAAACTTCTTAAATTTTATAAGTGTCTAATCACTATGCTGTACACCTGAAATGAATATAAAATAATATTGAATGTCAACTCTAATTTAAAACTTTAAAAAGAGGTGGAAAAGCTGAAGTGGAATAAGAGGTTCAAATTTTTCAGATATATGCCAAATAAGTCATGAGAACGTAATGTACAACAGAGGGAACAGAACCAATAATATCATGATAGTGTCAAATGGTTGCTGGATTTATCATGGTCATCACTTCTTTAGGTATAAAAATGTTGAATAACTATGGTGTAAACCTAAAATTAATATAATATTGTATGTTAGATATATTTTAATAAAAATCTTTTTAAAAAGTAACTTCTACCAGTAAATACGAAAAAGACACACAACGTATAGAAATAGATAAGTTATTTGAATGGGCACTTTACAAAGTGAATATCCAAATGGCCAATAAAGAAGAAAATGTGTCCATTTGGATATCTTCTTTGGTATATGAAATGCTCAACATCATCAAGGAAATGCAAATCAAAACCACAATGAGCTATTAGAATGACTATTTTAAACAAAGGGAAAAGATAGATGTTGGCTATTAAAGACATTGCTACATTTGGACGCTGTTGGTAGGAAATACAATGGTGCAGCCACTACAAAATAGAATATATATATATAGAGAGAGAGACAGACAGACAGACAGACAGAGAGAGAGAGAGAAAAAGAGAGATTCCTCAAAACACTAAACACGGAACTACCATATGATCCAGCAATTCCACTTCTGTGTTTTTATCCAAAAAATTAAAATCAGTATCTCAATTAGATATTTGCACTCCCATGTATATTGTAGCATTATTCACAATATCTAAGATGTGAAAACCACCTAAATGCCCATCAGCAGATAAATGAGTAATGAAAATGTGGCATATACATACAAGAATATTATTCAGGGGAAGCTGGGATGGCACCACTGGTTAAATGCTTGCTTTGCAGACCCGTGGACTGAGGATCAAATCCTGGCCCTGGCCCATGCGGACCCATATGCTGAACTGGAGTATGACCCCCAGTTTGGTTCTCACCACCCCCACCTCCAGCTTGGCCCCTGGCTCAAGGGGGTGTGCCTCCCATGTGGGAGGCCCCCAGCCCAGTTTCTGCCCTGCGCGGTCCCAGCCCACCTGTGTGGAATGAAACCATGTTGAAAACTGATGACATACAACTATGGAGACTGCTCCGGGCCCTCCCCCTTCTCTCTGTCTCTCTCTGTCTCTATCTCTGTCAAAAACAATAAAAATAAATCTTAATAGAAACAAAAACAAAGAATATTATTCAGTCTTTAAAAGTAAGGAATTCTGCCAATACAGCAAAAATAAAAAAATGCTTAACTATACCCATAGCTGCATGCAACAACCTGGATAAATCTCACATCCATGATACTATACAAAAAAATTCTGAAAGAAAATAATGTGTGATGGTTTCATTTATAAAAGTCAAAAACAGAGTGAAACTAAACTATGGTGTTAGAAGTCAGGATGGTGGGAAGAATAGAAGGGTTATTGAATAGGTAGGTACATAAAGGATACTTTTAGAATTGTTTTAAGATGCTGAAAATATTCTTTTTCTTAACATGATTAATGGCTGAATAGGTAAATTCACTTTGTGTACTTAAGGTTTGTGTATTTTTCTAAGTGTGTTATACTTCAGTTAAAAAAATACATCTAAGGATGCCAAAAGTCAGTGCAAGATGGGTAATGAGAATGCTCACACTGCTTCAAAAACAACAGCAGGTCAAGTGTTCGCAACAGTTTTGGGATCTCTGCCGTGACAATAAAGATAAAGTCTTAAACCAGTTTGTCACTGGAGATGAAACTTGGGTTCATTGTTATGAACATGAATCAAAGCAGGAGTTCATGCATTGTCATGAAAAGAACATGCCACCTGCTAAGACATTCAAGGTATCACAATTGGCTGAAAAATTCATGGTTACTATTTTGGGAGATATGGAAGGTATGCTGCTGATCAATTATTAGGATAAGGGTGTCACAATAAGTGGAGAGTGCTATTCCAGTCTGCTGAAATAGTTAGAGGAATCTGTGAAGGGGAAAAGAAGAGGAAAATGGACCAGAGAGGTATTGCTTTTGCCTGACAACACGCCTGTGCACAAATGTTAAACCACCCTCCCTACAGTTCAGACCTGGCCCCGTCTGATTTTTATGTGTTCACAAATATGAACAAAACACTTTGAAGGAAGAGATTTACAGACGATAAAGAGGTTAAAGCTGAAATTTCAGCATATTTTGAGGGCAAATACAAAAACTTTTTTTTCAAGGGTATAAATTAACTTTTTGTAGGATCTGAAAAATGCATTAGGGTTGAGGGTGAATACATTAAAAAGTAAAAATAATAGGGTTGGTTTTTTTTACCCTTCTTCCCCTTCATTCTGTGAAGGTCTTGACCACCCTGTAAGTTAATTTATATATATCCTGTGAAACACGTATCCAAATTTATTCTTTTGTATGGATACCTAGTTATTCCAGCATTGTTTGTTGAAAAGACTCTTCTTTCTCTATTAAATTGTCTTGGACAACCTTGTCAAAAATCAATTGACAATAAATGTAAGGTTTTATTTCTGGATTCTCTATTTTATTATATTGATATACATGTCTACCTTATGCCAGTAGCACACAGTATTGATTATTGCTGCTTTGTCATAAGTTTTGATATTGGAGATGTGAGTACTCAAATTTTTTCTTCTGAATTATTTTGGCTATTCTGAGTCCCTTGCATTTCTACATGAATTTTGTTAATTTTGGGGAAAAAGTCAGTATGAATTTTTATAGAGATTGCACTGAATCTATAGATCAATTTGGAAAGTATAGTCATCTTAATACCAAATCTTCTAATTCATGAATATGATATGTCTTTTTATTTGAAGTTTTCATTAATTTATTTTAATGAAGTTTTATAATTTTTAGTGTACAACTTTTACATTTCTTTTATTAAATTTATCCCTAAGTATTTTATTCGGATGTTACAGTAAATAAAATAATTTTTTTAGAATTATAATTCACCTTTCAATTTTGATTATATATTCTGCAACCTTGCTGAGCTTATTTATTAGCTCTAATAATTGTTTGGTGTGACTTCCTTAAGATTTCATATATAAAAATTGTATCATCTGCAAATAGAGATTTTTTTCTTTTTCAATCTGGATGCCCTTGTATTTATTTTTGGTGCTTAATTGCCCTGGTTAGAACCTTCAATGCAATGTTGAATGGAAGTCGGTGAGAGGGGACATGCTTGTCTTACTCTTTATCTTGGGGGAATGACTTCAATTTTTAAATATTATTAAATGCTTCTCAGCCTTTTGGCTAAGATCAAGTGTAATTTTTAGATACTAAGTATAATGTTTTTCATAAATGGCCTTTTTCAGATTGAGAAAGTTTTCTTCTATTCCTAGTTTGCTGAGTGTTTTGAACATAAAGGAGTATTAAATTTTGTCAAATAGATACTTTTCCTGCATTTATTGAGATGGCTTTGTAGTTGCATTGATTAGTTTTTTAATTAATTCTTTTTTTAAAGATTTATTTTATTATTAGTAGGTGAGAGAAAGAGAGAGAGAGAGAGAAGTGAGGAAGTCAGAGAGCATTCTATGGTTGTACATCATTAGTTGTGACATGGTTTCATTCTACACAGATGGATGTGGGGCCATGCGGGCTGGAACCAAACCGGGGACCTCCCACATGGGAGGTGAGAACTTTCACCGCCATGTCATCCCAGTGGTTACCAGCTGCCCTATAGTTCAGCATATGGGTTTGCACAAACTGAGGCTGGGATTCAATTCCTGGACATTGTGGTTGCAAAGCAAGTGTTCAACCTGTTGAGCTATCCTGGCATCCTT
The DNA here is from genome assembly GCA_004027555.1 of Craseonycteris thonglongyai. Taxonomy (NCBI): domain Eukaryota; kingdom Metazoa; phylum Chordata; class Mammalia; order Chiroptera; family Craseonycteridae; genus Craseonycteris; species Craseonycteris thonglongyai. Next base: position 24,793 of record PVKE010010421.1, on the reverse strand, counting down.
TGTTAATTTTTATCTTGAATAAATATTGCATATCTAGGAAAAATCCAAGTTGGTTATATTTTTATATTGTTAGTTTGGTTTGCTAGTATTTTATAAAAGGTTTTTAGTCTATATTAATAAGGTATATTGGTCTATAAGTTTTCTTCTGTTGTACTTATCTTGTTTTAGAATGAGTTGAGAAGTATTTCTTTCTCTTCTATTTCTTGGATATATTTTGTGAAAATTCGATGTTAGTACTCCTGTAAATGTATGGTAGAATTCAACAGTAAAGCCAGGTGGCCCTGGGCTTTTCTTAAGTGGAATTTTATTTTTATTACTAATTCAATCTCATTATTTGTTATAGCTCTGTTCAAATGTTCTATTTCTTTTTGAGTTAGTTTTTCTTTTTTAGTTTTTTTCTAGAAATTATTCAATTTTATCATAATTGTCTAATTTGTTGGATATAATTGTTCGTGGTCTTATAATCCTTTTTTGTTTCTGTAAGGTCAGTAGTAATGCTGCCTCTTTAATTTCTGATTTTATTAATTTGAGAATCCTCTCCCCCCCATACCCTTTATCTATCTAGCTAAAGTTTTGTCAATTTTGTTGATATTTTCAAAGAGTCTCTGGGGTAAATGAGATGGAAGATTTATTTACTCACATTGCAAGAATTTCCAATATAGAGAGGCTCTAGGTAGGTTAATACAACAGCTGAAATCCATGAAGGATTCAGGTCACTTGCATGTGTCTGCCTAATGATTCTCATGTTGACTTGGTCCTTGCTTGCCCCTCCCAGTGGATGCCACGTCTGCAGGTATCCATGCAAATGTGATAGTATCCAGTAAAAGCAGAATCAAAAAACATATTTCAAGACTCTCTTGCAGACTCTCTTTCACATTACCAGAACTGAGTTATATGCTCACCCTTAATCCAGTCTTCAACAAGATGAATGGAACTGTTTGATGGGGAGAAATTATAATTGACCCTCAAATCACACAGGTTTGAACTGCACATGTCCACCTCTGAGGGTTGTCTAGAAAAAAATGCAGCCATCGTCAATATAAAAAGAATGGTTATATGGCTGGATACTTCCCAACAGCCCTTGTATATGAAATATGACAATTAAGTTTGCGAACTCATCCTAGAAGTGCTATATACCTCATTGTTGAATATCACTCTGGTCAATTTCAAAGTACTCCTCTTGGGAAACTATGCACTAACGCCGGTGCTTAGTCCACCCTTCAAAGCAATTTTGGAACTTTTTTCTGGAATGGCTATCAGAACCATTGTTATATTACCTTGATGTCCTGGATGTCATAAAAATATCTCCCTTTTAATATTTCCTTTATCTTTGGGTAAAGAAAAAAGTCATTGGGGGCCAGATCAGGTGAGTAGGGATGGTGTTCCAATACAGTTATTTGTTTACTAGCTAAAAATTCACTCATAGACAGTGCCATGAGCTGGTGCATTGTCACGGTGCAAAAGCAATGAATTGTTGGCAAAAAGTTCAGGGTTTTTTTTGTCCAACTTTTTCACACAGCCTTTTTAGCACTTCCAAATAGTCAGCTTGGCTAACTTCCATTGTGCACTCTGACACTTATTTCAGGGTCATATTGGCACACTCATGTTTCATCACCAGTGATAACATGGCCCACAACATTGTCTTGGCTCTATAGAAGATCTTGGCAAATTTCAACTCTCCTTTGCTTTTGTTCATTGGTGAGCTTCTTTGGAACCATTTTTGCACACACCTTTCTCATGCCAAGATTTTCAGTGAAGATTTTCCTAATTGTTTCTCCATCAATGTTTACTTGGTCTGCTAATGCTTCTCACAATCAGCTGACAATTTTGATGCACAATTAGACAAATTTTTGAAATGTTTTCATCAGTTCTGCTTGTTACTGGCTGCTCTGACCTCTCTTCATCAGTGATGTTTTCTTTCCCCTCAGTAAAACATTTAATCCATGTGTACATTGCTGTTTTCTTCATGGCATTATTCCCATACACTTAGACTAACATGTCCCTGATCTCACTTTCATTCTTGCCAAGTTTAACAAGAGATTTAATGTTGTTCATTGCTCTAATTCAAGCTACTACATTCTTTTTTTTTTTTTTTATTTTATTTTATTGAGTTTTGAAAGCGAGAAACAGAAACAGAGAGATACAGAGAGAAGGGGAAGGGCCCAGAGCAGTCTCCATAGTTGACATCAGTTTTCCATGTAGTTTCACTCCACAGGTGGGCACAGGGCTGCACAGGGTAGGAACGGGGCTGGGAGCCTCCCACATAGGCCCCGGCAAGAATTGAACTGGGGTCACTCCCCTGTTCAGTATGTGGGTCCTCATGAGCCAGGGCCGGGATTCGATCCTTGGTCCTTGGGGCTTCAAAGCAAGCGCTTAACCCGCTGAGCCATCCCAGCTTTTCCAAGCAACTACATTCTTGCAATGACACACAAAAACACACAATAACAATAATGAACGCCACTTAGCAAGACACTGCCACGTGTTGACATGAACACACCTGTGAGACACTGATCTACCAAGGTTATGAAACCTTACTGAGGTATTTGTACAGTGTTGCCAACATGAGTGCACAGTGGCAGGTTCACAAACTTAATTGTCAGACCTCAGTGCAGATTTTTTCCAATTGACCCAAACAGTTTAATTGACCTGCACTGTTCAAACCCATGGTTTTTCAAGGTTCAACTGTATTTTCCATCCCAGTTGAAACTCCATGATGTGGAGGGCTGACTTAAATTATATCAGATTTTCAACAGCACAGTTCTGTCAGCTTCTTTAACTCATGAGTTTTTCAAGGGTCAACCGTGATTAGGACACACAGAAAAGAGTGAGAACTGAACAAAATTATAAAAAGAACGAAAGGACTTCGTAGATATTGCCTGAGATTGAAACAGGTAGTTAAATAAATGTATTTTTCTAATTTCTGACAATTTTTTATAATTTTTTAAAGATTTATTTTATTGTTTTTGACAGAGAGAGAGAGACAGGGAGAAGAGGGAGGACCCAGAGCAGTCTCCATAATTGCACGTCATTTGTTCTTGACGTAGTTTCATTCCACACAGGTGGACTGGGGAAGGGGGAAGTGTGCAAGGCGGGAACCATGCTGGGGGCCTCCTGCATGGGAGGCATGCCCCGCTCAAGCTGGGGGCCAAACCAGGGGCCTCCCACATGAGAAGCTCGCCCTGGCAAGAACTGAACCAGGGCCTCCCACATGGGAAACACATCCCAATTCAGCATATGGGTCTGCAATTTTCCATAATTTTCTTTATAAACTTTGGAAGTATTTTTCCTAAAGAAACTAATATCTCTTATGGTAGAAGAACCATTAAAGTTCAGCTATTTGAGATTTCTTTTCTTTATGTTTACCAATAACAATACTTTGTTTTAGTAATATGCATACTATAGTCCTAAGTTTTAAAAAAGAAACAACTTACAAATGCTGGTTCTTTTACTACAACATAAGCAACTCAGGAGAGGCTATATTGCTTAAAAGTAAACTGCCTATAATTATTTTTATGTCATTATCAGCCAGTGATAACTTTGTAAAAGTTAGCCCAGGTTAGTTATCTGTCATGCTGGAAAGCAAAGAGGAGCACAGTTTGGGAAGAAAGAAGAGTTCAGAAAGTTTATGGAACTGATAGGGATGCTGTGGGGCTGGGGGAAACGTGGAGGGTCCTGTGCAGCTCTCAGACAGCGAGGCAGCACTCGGAGTCACGCACGATGAACACATGAAGGCTGGACAGATGATTTCTCTGTAGCTCTCCCTGCTAATGCACAGAAAGTCTCCTGCCAAACACTCGAGGTCTGAACCATAGTGTCTGTTTAACACTGACAATCTGGCCTTGGGCCAGAACTTGATGATACAAAGATAAATAAGATTCAGTTCCTCCCCTCAAGTACTCACAGTCTAATGGGAAAGATGAACTCCTAAAAACTAATTTTGAGTAGCACAATAAAGGTGCAATGGTATGAGCTACCACAATTGCCCAGAGTGGGGAGTGATTAATTCAGTTTGGAAAGCAGAGACAGCTCTACAGAGAAAAAATAAAAATCAACGGATATATTTGTGTTCACCAAGTATACAGAAAAGAAAGGACTTTCTAGAACTTGAAAACAGAGGTTTGAAGCAGTGTGGCCTGCTTGCGGAACCACAAAACAACTGATGTTGATGGGGTGTGGCAGGAGATGGAACCATGCCAAAGTCGGGAGACAGGGATTGGGCCACAGATGCCTTTGTTGCCTTACTGGGGACAAGGAACTTTATCCTGTCAGTCAAGGAAAGCACAAAAAGCTTTTAAGTAAAAAACTGTCCCAATTTGAATTTTTTTTAAAGAGATCTTGCTGGTTCTATAGAAGACAGGTTCTATATTGGGGCAGGTCAAGATGCAAGGCAAAATATCCATTAGGAGGCTGATGAAGATAATAGATGTTGGATCCTGAACTAGGAAAGTGACCATAAGATGAGACAGAAATTAAAAAACAGCCACTGACTACTTATGAGGGTTGATGGAGAGAAAGTAGCAAAACATGACATCAAGTCTCACATGAGAAACTGGGCAGCTGCACGCAGGAAGTTCAGTTCAAGGCCCAGTGAATGTGAGATGTCAGTGCGACAATCCAGTGATGATGCATATTTGGCAGCTGGACTTAGGTCCCACATAGGAATATGGACTTAGGAGGCTCAAAGTGGCATCTCCTGAAGCTTCAGGGGAAGGTCAAATTGACTGGGGAGAGAAGAGGAAAAATGATGGGGAAATGAGGGGCTTCCACAGTTTAGAAATGAGTGGGTCATTCCCCAAAAATATTGATCAGGGACAATCAGAGCGGCAGGAGGGAGAAAAGAAAAATTAGAGCATCTGAATCCAAAGGATGAAACAAATTCTTAGAAAGAAATACTGATTTCTGTTAAAAAAAAAATTAATTAAAGAAGAGGAAGAAGACAGGAGAGGAAGGAGGAGAAGAAAGAGAAAACTTACATTCCAGCATCATTGTCAGAGACTGAGCTTTAGGTATCCCAGAACACCACTGCTAGTCACCCTGTCTCTCCTCTAGGGAACACGGTGTGTCACTTGAGGTCCCTGTATTCAGTGTCCTGGAAGAGGGCGCAGCAGAAGCCTGTGCTACTTCTAGTGATCCTTCTCCCCCGCCCACCTGGCTAGAACAGAAGAAATTTCTTGGTCAGCTTTGTGGAGAAAGTAGTTTCAAATGAAAGTTTCTGGCAACTACTAGTGTTTCTGTCTCATAAACAGTCCTTTTCTTCCTCCTGACATCATGACAGGGAAAAAAACTGAGGTCTTCCTCGAGGCAACTTGAAGAAAAGCCCAATCGATCGCATTCACTTTGATTTCTCTCAGGCTGGGCTATAGAGTGAGGAGGGAAGATTCCCGCAGCCTGAAACCCAGTCTCTGACCCTGTTCTTTCTGCAGTCTGAAGTTGGACAAGTCTGTTTCGAGATACATGCACACACACCTCTTATAAACACAGGAGACACACAATCAACTCCTTGGGGAACAAAGGGAAAATGAACTTTTACTGAAAGCCCACTCAGTGCCAGGAGCCAGGAAGAGCTAGAGGCCTGTGAGCTCACGAGGTGCCCCTGAGGTGGGAGGTTTCATGCCCATTGAAGAAACTCAGATGTGCATCCTCCCTAAGGCCACATAACTGTTAGTAAATGTCAGAGATAGGGTTTGGTACCATATCTGCATAATCCAAATTCCAGGATTTTTTCTTATGCAAAGAATCAATTTCTATTAAATTTTTATTTTAATGGCTCTTTGTTTTTCAGATTCCAATGTGCAGATGAGCTTTAGATAAGAAAGACATGTGTCCCTGTAATGTTGTATACAAACTGAGTTTTTGTAGCATGGATTATATTTCAAGTATCTTACATGTCATGACAAATCCTTTTTCTACATCAAAGAACTCTTTCATAGAGCAAAGAGCCATTCCCTAATTTATCTCGTTTCATGTGTCAAGTTTCTTTCAAGTGTAGCTCACTTCTGCCACTAAAGAAATCATACACCAAAATAAAAGATAATAAAAATAACAGAAGAAAGAAACTTTACACCCTGAAAAAGTGCCAGATCCAAAGTCACAGTTGTTTTCAATGATAGCAAAGAGGCAGAGCTGGGACCCAGAGGGCAGCCCCTGGAGGGAGACCCCAGTATTCCCATCTGGAGTCTGCAGACACACTTCCCCTCACCAAAAAGCAGTGGGACCCCGGGCCTTCTTCCGGAACCCATTCTATTAGGTCTCTCAAGCAGAGATAAATGGAAGCCCATCCCTAGGGTTTGCCTATGAAACTCTGACCCCCCTGCCCATTCTTAATTTCTTAAGTTTGTAGGCAGATTTCTCCTGACCTTTTCCCACCACAAGGCCCAGGAATGGAGTAAGTGAGTCTGGGATCAAGCACAGACATTTACATGCCCTCCCTCTTTCTGTATCTGTCCTGAATTTATGACGGAGTCTGTACAAATCCCTGTACATTGAAATAGGCTGAGCCCAGAGTTACTCGAACAGAGACGCTATCCTCTTGGCTTGGACTTAAACTCTATAGTGGGCATGTATTTTGTGTTGGTCATCTATGTTATCTACCAAATATTTCTAGGTCTTCTCCTGAACACAGGTATGCTTGCACTTCCCCAGCTCCTTTGGAGTTAGGCATGACCCTGTGACTTACTTTGGTCAATAAAATGTAAACAGAAGCGATGTGTGAGGGATGCCGGGATGGCTCAGCAGGTTGAGCGCTCACCTGGCAACCCCAGGGTCCAAGGATCGAGTCCCAGCCCTGGCCTGTGGAGACCCATATGCTGAACTGGGGTGTGCTTCTTATGTAGAAGGCCCCTGACCCAGTTCCTGCCCTGCACAGCCCTGTGCCCACCTGTGTGGAATGAAACTATATCAAAAACTAAAGACGTATAACTATGGAGACTGCTCTGGGCCTTCCCCTTCTTTCTCTGTCTCTGTCTCTGTGTGTGTGTGTGTGTGTGTGTGTGTGTGTGTGTGTGTGTGTGTGTGTGTGTGAGTGTCAAAGCAATAAAATAAATCTTAAGAAGAAGAAAAAGAAGAGATGTGTGTCATTTCTAAGTGAAAGCTTTAGGAGCGAGTATGATGGTAGAAGCAAGCATTGAGATTAGCATGTGACCCTAAGAGATGATATTGAAAGAGCTACACACCAAACTCCAGTGAAAATGAAACAAAATTTGGGGATGCTAAGGGAGTCAGTCAGTCCTTAAGAAGACTCCTCAGGGAAGGGGAGGCCGGTGAGGGAAGACTTCCCAGGAGAGGATATGCTGGCGCTGGGTAGGACTGGAGAATGAGTAGGGGATAACAAAGCAATGGTATTGGTGGTATGGAGTAGAAAAGGAGGCACTGCAAGAAGAGGAAATAGCATGTTCCAAGGCCCGAGAAGCAACAGCCAAAGAGTGAGGAAGGAAGCAGGGAGGGAGTGGAAGAAAAGAGTCATCAGCAGTGGCTACACATCCTCAAAGGCCTGGCTTACCTAAGAGCTCCTCCTTTCCCGGTAAACTTTGATACAACCCAAAATCCAACCATAAAAAAAAGAGGAGAAAAAAAGTATAGGAAAGGAGAATGAAGAAAACAGAAAAGCACATTTCAGGAAAGGAGTACTAGAAAAGAACAAGCAGCTCAGAAAATGCAGGCTAGAGGAGAAAATAAGAAACAAGACGCAGTGGGTGGAATAATGGTCCCAAAGATGTCAAGCCCTCATCCTGGGAACTTTTAAATAGGATCTTATTTGGGGAAATAATCTTTGCAGATGTAAGGATTTTGAGGTGAGATTGTCCTGCGTTATCTGATGGACCCTACATGCCATCACAGGTGTACTTGCACGAATGACAAGAAGAAGCCCTCAAAGCAGAGAGAGCCACTTAACCACAGAAGTGAAGATAAGAGTAACACAGCCACAAGCCTGCTACTCCCCGAAGCTGGACAAGGAAAGAATAGAATCTCCACTGGGGACTCTGGAGGGAACCCAGGCCTGCTGACACCTTGATTTCAGACCTCTAGCATCCAGACCTGAGAATACATATGTTCTAAGCTACCCAAGTACTCTGTTGTAGCAGCCACACAAAGCTAGTAGAGAACACGCCAAAGCACGACCCCGGGGGTGCCAGGATGGCTCAGCGGTTTGAGTGCTCCCTTTGCAACCTGGCCCCAGACCATGAGGACCCATATACTGAACTGGGGTGTGCCCCATTTCGGTTCTTTCCGGGGCCCGTGTGGGAGGCCCCTGGCCTGGTTCCTGCCCTGTGTAGCCCCGCACCCACCTGTGGAGTGAAACTATATTAAAAACTGATGATGTGAAGCTATGGAGGTGGCTTTGGGCCCTCCCCTTTCTTTCTGTCTCTCCCTCTCCTTTCTCTCTCTCTCTCTCTCTCTCTCTCTCTCTCTCTCTCTCTCTCTCTCTCTCCCTCTCTCTCTCTATCTGTCAAAAATAAAAAAATAAACATAAAAAATAAAGAAATAAAAGTGAAAGTCTCATTAAAAGAAAAAAAAAAACAGAATGACTGCCCACTTTTCCTACACAAACTCCTGCCTCCACCTTCCAGCCTCCTGTGTAGCCACAAGCGTATCTTGCGCTTTTCTACCTCAGTGTTTGCTAGCACCACCCCCTCTTTTCCTTTTCTTCGGTGAAGCCAGGCCTCACCCCAGTACTACTCCTTTTTCCCCCTCCCCACCTTCATTCCCCACCTCCACCCTTCTCCCCCAGGCTCTGCACTGTGTTTCTCCACTCACATGGATCCAAAGCTTTTAAGGGACAAGGAACCTATAACCATCCCTAAGTAGTTTGTTCAGTGCCAGATCCAACACACAGATTTGAATATATACATGGCCAATTGATTTGCTCATTGACTGATAATTTGGACTTGGTTATTACTATCTCAACTATTTGTGAAGAGCCTGTTATGTTCCAGGCACTAAATAATAAGGATGATAGTAATAAGGGCCATTATAACTAATAAGCTGTTATGTGCCAGCTACAGCAACACACACTAGAAATGTATTCTTTAATTTAATCCTCACTACCATATGGTTATTATCTCCTTTCTATAGATGAGCAAGCTAGGCCAAGAGAAGGTAAGTAATATGCTCCATGTCACCCAGCCTGCAAGCCACAAAACCAGAGTTCAAGCTCAAACCTGATAGGCTCTCAAAATTATGCTCTAAGTAGGGTCTCTTAAAAAAAAAAAATTTAAATGATCCGAGATAGCCATTTGTTTGGCACTGTCTTAAGGTGCAGTTTCTCAGCCATTTTGGGTGTTCCTTAAACCACCTGAGTCCAGATTTACCAGCAAGACACCTGAAACTCAATTCCATGACCTGAAATCAACCTATATGGACACTAGGTGGCACCAAAAGGGTGCATCTGCGACACAAAAGCGCGAGAGCCAGGGTCATTCCCAGCTCTGAGTGTTCCTAGAGGTGAGCTGTGCAAACAGGGAGGCAAAGCTGCCCCGAAGAAGTAGACCCAGGGTCAAAGAAACAAATTGGAAAACACGTTTCCTCAGGTGTTGAATGCTGATAGGAAGACATAGCAGCAAATCTGCACATTGGTCTATTAATGAAAAATCATACTCCTAAGAAATGCAGGCTGTTTTAAAACATCTGTTTACCAGGAGTATACAGAAACCCCCATGAGTGCTCCAAGAAAAATTATAAGCACAATCACCGACAGCGAGGATGTCCAAACACCTTAACAAGTTCTTGTTGAAACGGCAGCTCTTAAATGATTCAGCTGCCTCCTAGCCAAAACGCATAGCAACAGCCATAAATACCCTATAATTAACAGCACACACAGAGCGAAGAAAACTCTGAAAATATTTCATTTAGCATCTCAAAAGAGTCATAGATATTCTTCCCCATAAATGAAGACATTGTCAAATTATTTATCTAGAGCCAGCTGTGCAGTCTCTGGGTTGTAAAACACCCAGAGATGGCTGTGTGCAGTGGAAGAGGCATAGTCATGGGCCAGTGCCACATCCCCAACCTCAGAGCTCCCCTGGAGTCCAGGACACAGTGCAAGTGCCGTGTCCCAGACCACTGCCACGCCAAGCGTGGTCCACCACGCACTACCCACCTGTGAACTGTTTGCTCCCGATCCACAGCAGGTAAGTACAGAAAGTGAGAGAGAACATTAGAAACGTGTAGAGCAATCTGACTTTGTCATGACATTCCAGGCTGTGATTAGCTCAACAGAGTTGGGCCAGTAGGGAATTTGCAGAATTGCTAGTGATTCATTTGTGGCAAGAGATGTGAACTAATGCTACAGAGTAAACCCATTTATTGATCAGAAACAGATTAGAAATGAACTGTCATCCACTGCAGGTAGTTTGAGAAACACTAAGGCCAATTTCTTCAACCTCGTCAGCCCAGAGCTCCAGCCATGACAGGCGAAGAGCCGGGCAATTATAGGCATGGGCTTTGGAGTCAAGGAGAAGGAGATTCAGTCTCCTCTGTTAATTACCAGTTCTGTGGCATTAGGCACCTTGCCTAACCCTTTATAGCTTTAGTTTCCATAGGACTATTAGGAGCTAATAATATGTACTTTGCAGAGTGGTTCTGACAATGATATAAAACAAAATAGATGAGATAAGACTATGAACACTCAGCATGCAGGTGGTTTTTGTGCCTGTTTCTCAACCTCAATCTCTCTTTCTCTCTCTCTCTCTCTCTCTCTCTCTCTCTCTCTCTCTCTCTCTTTCTGTCTGTGTCTGTCTCCATCTCTGTCTCACTTGCACATGTACTCTCTTGGTCTCTCCCATATCCCCCTCTTCCTGTTTTTTTTTTCTCTGCAAATAATATCTTTAACCTGCTTAGAGAGTTTTTCAAAATGAAGTCCTCTCAGTCATCAAGAAAATAATGTTATTAATAACATCTTGGTGGGTCTTAAGGACCAAGCCTCTGGATTTAATCAGCTATCAAGTTTTCTTTCAAGGAGAAGAGAGGACTATAGATTAATGGACAGAAGGGAGAAAAGAAAAGGCCCTGGGGGTGAGGAGTGGGGTAGAAAAGGAAGGAAAGTTTCTTTTGAACAAGAGGAAAAAAGAAATTCTTGAACCCTAACACAAAGGAAGTGAAGAATGATGTAGGCTGGGGAACAAGAACTAGATGATAATTCTGGAAGAAGCTTCCAGAAGACAGGCCTCCTGTCCCAGAAGAGCAGAAAGAATGTACCAGGCCCAGAGCTCTGGGACCACCTGCAGGAGTGCTCAGAACCACAAGTGAGCCCACCACTCCTTACTTACCAGGGGCTATGCCAAGATCTCCCCTGTTCGCAGGGAAGCCTTGACATTGTGGCTGCCCGGCATCTCATCCAGTGACCACCTGGGCATGTGAGGCCCATCCAGGACACATCACCTTGCTGTCTCCATCGTACACTATCATCCAATACTTAATATTTGAACACCTGCTACATGCCAGGTGCTATTCTAATGGGAAAGTCACATCAACACAACACAGTCCCGCAGTCCCTGAGCTTGTCATCCAGACATGGTGGGAAGAGGACCAAGAAGTATCACAGAAATGACGATCCTGTCTTCATGTAACAGTGGTATATTATAACTCGCTTCAGTGTAGACAATGTACTTTATGAGTATTTAACTTTGTACTCCAAGGAAGGCTCGAACTCAGGGGAGTTCGTGAACTTGGATGTGGAAAAGAAGTTACATCTCTATTTTCACTAACCTTCATGAGAATTTAGCAGTTCATCTAAATGTGAATGCAGACAACCACAGAAATTCCTGTGACTTTATAACTAATAAAAATTACAAATATTTGCATTTCATATCACAAGTATTGCAGCTATTTTGAAATATCATTTATGCTCATCATCATTCCAAAATTATGGTCGTTTTTAGACCTGCCACCAGATCTTAATATTTATACATATATCATTACATCACATATATTTGTTTCACAAAGTTTTTTTTTTGTTTGTTTGTTTGTTTTTAAATATATTTTTGTTTATTTATTTATTTTTGACAGAGAAAGTGAGATAGAGAGAGATACAGAGACAGAGAGAGAACTGAACTGGGGGAGCTCCCAGTTCAGCACATGGGTCCGCACGGGCTGGGGCCGGGATTCGATCCCTGGTCCCCGGCGCTGCAAAGTGAGCGCCCAACCCACTGAGCCATCCCGGCTTCCCACACACAAAGTTTTTGATACCGTAACTGTATTTCAATACAATTGATTTCTCCCATTTATGAACATTATAAACATTAATCTGGGAAGGAATCCATGGGTTTTACCAGCCCTCCAAAAAGGTCCAAGGCACAGAAAAGGTTAAGAGCCTCTGTTCCTTAACATTTAAAGGGCTCTCGTCCAGAATCTATCTTCCAGGGACACTTAGTTGGAAAAACCCCAATTAAGCATGTATATCCCAGAGCTCTGTGGCAGGGCTCCCAAACTGGCTGTTTTAATCAGGTCTAGGGGCTGACAAATTAGCATCAGGAATTTATAAAAGCAATTTTTCATTGGTAAAATAAGTGGTGTTCAATGTATGCAGAAAGAATGTAAATACTGTACAGGCATGCCTGTGTTCAATGTATGCAGAAAGAATGTAAATACTGTACAGGCATGCCTGTGTTCAATGTATGCAGAAAGAATGTAAATACTGTACAGGCATGCCTGTGTTCAATGTATGCAGAAAGAATGTATACTAAATACTGCACAGGCATGCCTGTGTTCCATGAACAAGATGATAAGAATTTAGTGAGCCCAGCTGCCTAAACCCTCTCGAGTGGGACACAAGGCCCAGGTCTTCCATTTGAGCTTGTGTTCAGATACTTAGAAGGGGATTCCAAGAGGAGAGTTACGCTATCTTGCCTCTCTTGTCAAAAATATCATCTCTCCTACCTCTAGTTGAGGCTTTGCACAAGCTACTGTGGAAATGCCTGGGAAGCTGACGGGCGGGGTTTCCACAAGCCTACAGAATAAGCTCATAGGACTGTCTGTGTCTGCTTGCTACTCAGTATTTGTACATGTGACAGAATTCCTCCTGAGACCTGCTTCCCTCTAGCATACTACCTGCTAGCAAGGTGGTAGGAAGGAGACTCTGGAGACGAACGGAGACCACCCAACTGAGAACACACAGAGGCTACTGAGTCAGAGCTTGTTCTAGCAAGGGAGTCAGCCCCCTTCTCTGCATGAGGCAGAGACTCAAAGGGAAGGCTGCATCTGTGCTCTGTTACTAGTTGTTGGTGTGGAGGCAGCTGTAGGCAGGCTTTCTAGAAACTGGGAATCTCTCATGATTAGCTTGAGGCATATATTTGGCTTTCTCTGGTTGGTCCTGAGTTGGAAAGGAGCCAAAATAAAAAGGGGGAGGGGAGAATGCCAGGATGGTTCAGCGAGTTGAGTGCTCACCTTCCTTGCAGCTCCTGGGGTCCAAGGATGAAATTTGAGCCCTGTACCAGGTATACTCATATGCTGAACTGGAGTGTGGCCCACAGTTCGGTTCTTGCCGGGTGAGCTTCCCATGTGGGGCGTCCCCAGTTCAGCCCCCAGCTTGCAGGGGCACGCCTCCCACACGGAAATCCCCTGCCTGGTTTCTGCCCTGTGCAGCCCCCGCCCACCTGTGCAGAATGAAACCATGTCGAAAACTGATGACGTACAACTGTGGAGACTGCTCTGGGCCCTCCCCCTCCTCTCTGTCTCTCTCTGTTTCTCCCTGTCTCTTTCTCCCTTTTCTCTCTCTCTGTCAAAAACAGTAAAATACATCTTTAAAAAAATAGGAAAGTGGGCAGTCATTGACCAAGTCCTGACCCTTCTGGACTACCTGATGCAGAGGTCTTGAGCTGCATACATGGCCTAGCTTTTGTCTGTTGTAAATTCTGTCTATCAGGGCCACTAGAGCTCAGTTTGCTCTGGTGGTAAGATGTTCGGCATATCTGTCAAAAACAACCTCACGACTAGCTAAGGCCCAGTTGGTTTAGGTTTGTTCAGCAGGGGCACATATGCATGTGGGCACCTCCAGCCCAATAAAGTTCTTGGATACCTTGTAGGGTGGTGCTGAATCGGCTCCTCATACTTTTACCTCATTACCTAGGGCCCAGTTCTTGGTCCCGTAATATGCTCCAACCTTCATTGCTGCAAGCAAGATTTCCAGAAGGCAGACACGTTGCGTGTGACTGCTGAGACAGAAGTCTGTTCAAGCTGCAACAGGCATCAGGCCTTAGAATCTTCCCCCTTCTCCTGGCTGGCTGCCAGACAACTCAGAGACAGCGCTCCTGAATTCTTTCCAAGGATTTGGGCTGTAGTCTCCCTGGATTTGTATACCCAATTCATAAAAGGGTAGAGAGCATTTCTAAAATACTTCATCCAGCCCTAATACTTTGAAGATCTTTATTTCCCCATCAAAACACATCTCTAACAGTTACCATGCTACTTATCAGACCACTAATTTTACCTCTAAAGAAACATTTTTTACTTTCTCTAAGGTACGAAGCAAAGCCTCTGGTCTTGATGGAGATGCTCAGCAGACGCCTGCATGGCCTTCTGCAAGGGGCTGCATGATGAGAGTGCTAGCTGACCACTCCTCGTGTTCAGCCCACATTAGCATGCCAGCTGGGCATGGCTTCACCACCATCACGCTCTCTCTCTCTCTCTCTCCTTCTCTCTCTCTCTCTCTCGCTCTCTCTCTCTCTCACACACACAAATGCATCGTCTAGTTCAAAGGTTTAAAGTAAACCACAGACAACATAAGAGAGAGCTCAGAGAGATCACATAGGCAAAGTGTTTAGCACTCATATGCAATATGAGATGTTCGTCATGAGTGTGATCACTTTTAACCTCCTGAAAAGGGGAGGCACGTTTTCGTATCTAAGAGTAGCACAGAAAAGGAAGGCTACGGCATGTGCTGAGCAATGACTACCAGGCACGTCATGTGCTTTGTGGTATTTAACTGGCACACGCACCTGCCCAGGTGGCTGGATTATCGCTGATTCCCGTATGAGGAAGCTGAAGCTCAGGGGCCCCAGGCACCTCACGCAGGGCCACCCAACATGTATGTGCTAGAGCCAAGACCCAAAATCTCTTGGCTGGAAAAGTCTGAAAAAGCCCCAGCTGTTCCCCGGAATGGCACCTGGAACTCCCAGTGATAGGGAGATATTAAAGCTCTGAAATGTCAGGACAATGAAGCCGAAGGAGTGGGAGGCAAATGGGAATTACACGGTCCCTGCAGGAGGCTGCCAGCCAGCTCTCCACAGGGGACAAGGGGACATGGAGCAGGCTCACTGGGGATTAGGCACCCACAGGTTGTCAGGAGGTGGTTCTCCCAGAAGCAGAATCTGAACCAAAGATTTGGTACAAGTGACAAGATCGCAGGCAGAAAGCAGGAGCAGGCAGCAGGATCAGAAAGTAGATGAGGCAGACTTTTGCACACGTGCAGCAGTCAGCGGTGTCCTGGGGCCACGGCTCCTGAGCAGGCTCCCTGCTGTGCAGGCTCTTCTGGCTCTTCCAGATTTCCCGGGGGTGCAGGACAGTCCTCTGAAGGCACACAGAAGCTGGGGACTGAGCACAGAGCCAGTAAAAGAACCAGACACTCCAGGCGGGGCACCCATAGCGTGCGCCGTGGGGTCATCAGTAGCATCCAAAGGGATTCATCCTTAGAAGTCCAGCAAAATCCAAGTCCTCCTCCCGGCCCCATGGACTCCTGGCTGACTGCCCAGCCATGTAGTTCAGCCCTCCCTCTCTTGCCTCCCCTGTTCTGTGCCAGCCACACTGGCCTCCCAACGGTCCTTCAGAGACACCGAGCACACCAGAGCTTTGCGCCTGCGCAACTGCTGCTCTTCCCTAGAGAATGGGCTCACTCCCCTAGGCCTTACCCCACTTGACGTCTCTAGGAGAGCCAATAACCTGTTTTGAAGGGGTGCCTCTTCCCTGTACCCTGCATTTCTTTTCCCCCACCACCCACTGACAATAAATTCTGTGTATTGCTCTGTACGCGTGTTTATTGTCTGCCTAAGGATAAAGAAACATAAGCTCCTTGCGGGCAGGGACTGCTGCCAGTTTTGATAACTGTTCCTTCTTCAGTGTCTAAAACAGCGCCTGGTATAGAGGAGAGGTCAGTAAATGCTTAATGAATGGATAAATGAACGAAGACGTGAATTCCGCACGTGGTAGAATTCCCAGTCCTCCCGGGTTCCCAGACCCAGAGCCCAGCCAAGAAACAGCAGAGCTATCCGATTCAAGCGATACTTGTAAACATGGGAAATGTAGCTCTCAGGGGTACACAAAGCAGACAGACTATCAGAGGGACCTCACTTCTTTTCAGATACTGTCTGGGTCTTCTTGATTCTATGAGTTTTATGAAGGGAGGCATCCCCAACACTGACTGAGATTGATAAGAGTCAGATTAGTTTGGTTTTTTTGCAGGTTTTTTTTTTGTTAAATTTATTGGGGTGACATTGCTTATCAAAATTACATAGGTTCCAGGTGTACAATTCTGCATTACATTGTCTATGAGCATTACGTGCTCACCACCCAGAGTCAGCTCTCTTTCCAGATTAGTTTTAAGTAAATAAATAAATGAGAAACAACACCTTGATATTCTAGTTATTTTTAACTAGATAATTAATTATATCTATATCATTCTAACTTTTTTATAATATATATCCTTTAACTTATTTATCAGCAGTTTTAACATCTAAAAAGTTACTCAGTATTAAATTCCAATTATAGTCAAAAATATTTATACTTCTAAAGTTCATAGTAACACGTGTATTTTGAATTGAAAGATGAAGTCAGGTTAGTTCTGTCACCAGGATCAGATTTAATTTGATTTAGAGAAAACAAATTGATAGAGATGTCTTTTGAAATGCACATTCCTGCGCTCCATCCAAGGTTCACTGAGTCAGTCTCTAAGGGTAGCACCCTGGAATTTGCATTCTTATCAGGCTCTACACAGAATTCTAGTATCTTCTATAAAGTTTAAGAAATCTTGTGATATCTGCCCTCAGGATGAGTGGACATTTAGAATAAGCAGAGGTGGAGGGGTAAGAGCTAGGGCCCTGCCACCCCTGTGCTCCAGGGTACTTGGTAGAGTAAAAGCCTACCTCCCTTTCTCTTAGACATTGAAATGATTGTGTTCCCTCTGGCCAAAAAGACTGTCTCTTGAGGCCTGCTGAGGTGGGTCAGCAGTTAAACAAGACAAATGGAGGGAAGCAGTCTTGACTTCAGGAAAGAAGGCTGGGACAGAAACAGGAGGAAAATAATAGGCTTGCCAGATAAATAAGTTTCATATTAAGTAAGAATGATGTCACTCAAGGATTATTTAAGACATAGTAAAGAAAAGAGAAAAATTGCCAGGGGAGCTCAGTGGTTGAGTGCTTGCCTTGCAATCTCAAGGTCCTGGGTTCGATTCCTAGCCCTGGTCCATGCAAACCTGTATGCTGAACTGCAGTACAACTGGTAACCACTGGGGTGACATGGAGGTGAAGTTTATCACCTCCCATGTGGGAGGCCCCAGGATCAGTTCCTACCCTGTGTGGCCCACATCCACCTGTGTTGTATGAAACCATGTCACAACTAATGATATACAACTATGGTGACTGCTCTGGGTCCTCCCCACTTCTCTCTCTCTCTCTCTCTCTCTCTCTCTCTCCTCTCAAACAATAAAATAAGTCTTAAAAAGAAAAGAAAAAAGAGATGCTTCTTGCAAAGCAGGCAGCTCAGGAACTTGATCCAGAGAACGTCTCTGTGGCTTAAAGGAAAATGGATGTGTTTGTAATGGAGAGACCCTAGGCTCAAGCCCTGGCTCAGGGAGGATCATCTCACTACTCTGTGCATAGGGTTCCTCATTGATAAAAGGTGCATAATTAGCTCTGCCCTAGTCCTTGACATTTGGGAGGGAGGGCTAGTAGAGTCCACCGTCTGAGAGAAAAGGCTCACTGTGGACAATCATGCTTATATGTGTACTCTCAAGGATGGAGCAGGAATACTCCTGCCCTCAGCTTTCAGCCCCATAATCTGCTTCCCATTGTTTGACCCCACCGGGTACAGGGCCGCCAGCACTTTGAACTTTCTCGTCTTTCCACCTGGATCAGTCTTTCTCTGCACCTCCACGTTGACATGACATTCTTTTTCACCTGGGAAATGCTTCCTCATCTCCACATGCTGCCTTCTCATAATTTAGGTCTCAGCTAAAGTATCATCTCATCAGAGAGACCTTCCCAGGCTGCCTTACCCAGTATTGCTTCCCCCCACCCACCCACCCACCCCCACTGTCACCCCCAGGCACTCTTCGTTACATCATCCTCTTCTATCTTTGTCTCAGGATTTGTCACTCTCTGAAATCATCTAGTTTGTCCACTTGTTCACTAGTCTATTGTTCAAGCCTTCTGGGTCATGTGAGTTCCTTGAAGGCAGGAGCCTTCTTTTCCCATGAGCACATCCCCTAAAATATATTAGATGCCCACCAATATCCACAGACTAAATGAAGGAATATTTCTGTCCCTCTCTTGTTGCCTCTCTGTCCACCTCCTCTCTGTTCCACTCATAGTTCTCCCTTTCGTCTCTTTTGGTTTTTTATTTTTGCCCTTCCCCCAGCCCCCATCTCTTCCTCTGGGCCCCTGACTCAGACTGTAAATTTCCTCCAGATGGCGCTGGAGAAGAAGTTTTAGCCTCTCCATTCTTCTGGCAGATACTGGGTTGAAATAATCCAGCCTCAGCGGGACTCACTGAAGACAATTAACCTTTCTCTAGCTAATGGTGCTAAAAATATAGCTCTGAGGTATTAGTGTGCCCACATTTCCTCTTTTTCATCAAAGATGGCCTTCAGGGCACCCAATTTGGGAAGGGAGAGAATAGGGGTGGGGTGGGGGTGGAGATGGGGGTGGAGAAAAATCTTATCCTGCCATATTATCTGACAGGCATTGATGGTGATCTGTGGGAGCCCAGAATGAAAAGCCCTTCAAGGAACTGAAAAAAATAAAATAAAAAAGAGGAAAATGAGATTGCCTTTAGGCAGGCAAACAGGAAGCAGCCAAGCTTGGATCAAGGCTGCAAGCTGGGGCAAACCTCAGGTGGAAGCCCTGCCATATCTGGAATGAGAGTGAATGTTTAGCCTCTACTTGCCAAACACTTTGCTAAGACATATCTTTGCTCACCTCCTGTAATCCCCCTGACTTTTCTTTGCTACCTCTGCTATTATCATCAAAAGTAGATTACCAAAACCCATGGTAACAGGGTCTTTTGTTTCTCATAATTCTTTTGCTTAATATTTTGTCCAAACATTATTAGCATAGGACACAACGCTAGAAGGAACAGCCAACGTTGTTCTGATCAATTGATTCCTCTAGCCAGGTGTTTTCCTCCCTTCTGAAGTGTGCTCATTCAGCTTCTAAGCTACAACAGCTACAAGTATAGTACCTATTTCTTGCTCTTAACCTCAAATCCTTCTGCTCCCTCTCTGAGAAATGCCCCTTTCATCTTTCTTTGACAGACTTCACTTCTTTTAAAAAATGTAATAGGTGGCTGGGCAAATGGACTTTTGAAAATAAAAAGAGACCCATCTCTGAATTCAGGTGTTGCCATGAAATAGCCATGTGGCACTGGGCAAATTAATAGTTTGTTTGGTCTCCGTTTAGTGTAATGGGTCTAAGAATAGCTAAACCTAGAATTATTGTTAGAGTTATTGTAAAGAGCTGAAGTATAAAGAGTTAATTATTGTAAAGAGTTAAAAATATAATTAAACACAGAGCACAATACCTGGAACGACAAATTAAGCTGGAGAGACTATTTGGGGGAGAAGATATTAAGTGCTGACCAAATGATAGCCACTAAGGTTTGTTTTTGCTTGTTTTTTTGTTTTGGGTTGCAAAGAAAAAATTGCATTTGGCTAGCCTAAAAAAATAAAGAAAAGAAAAAGAAATTGATAAAGATATTGGGGCACCAACTAGCTCACAGGATACTCAGAATGATCAGCCTGGGGAAGGACAGGCCTACAGGGATCTCAGTGGTTGAAAGGGTCTTGCACTGGAATAATTTAGTTCTAATTACCTTCCATTCTGATTCTGGTCTCAAGTCACTTAAAATTCACATTCCAGGATAGGAGATCTGGGTCATGTCTTCTCTTTTGGGAGGAAGTGGGGTATGTACAGATCATATAAAGAATGGGGCTAAAGTTGAAATCTGTGTCAGTTACCTGTTGCTCCTGTAAAAAACTGCTACATATTTAGTAGCTTAAAATTAACACACATATACTATTTTAAAGTTCAGGAGGTCAGAAGTCCAAACTCTGTCTCAGTGGACTAAAATGAAGGCATCAGTCTTTCTTAGCCTGACTTTTTTCACTTAGCAAAATAAGCTCTAGGCCTATCCATGTTGTTGCAGGTGGTAAGATTTCATTCTTTTTTCTGGCTGAGTAATACTCCATTGTATAAATGCACCACAATTTCTTTACCATATGATCTCACTAATACATGGAATCTAAAGAACAAAATACACAAACAAACAAAACAGAAATAGACTCTTAGATACAGAGAGAAAACTGAGGGTTGCTAGATGGGAAGGGAGTTGGGAGGGTGGATGCAAAAGGTAAAAGGATTAGGAAGTACAAATTGGTAGTCACAAAATAGTCGTGGGGTTGTGAGATACAGTATGGGACTGTAGTCAACAATGTAAAAAGTACGTATGGTGTCATATGGGCACTTGACTTATTGAGGGGGAGCACTTCATAAATTATATAAATGTCTATCCACTATGCTGTATACCTGAAACTAATATAAAATAATATGAAATGTTAACTATAATTTAAAATATATATAGTCAAGGGATATAGAGCACAGCATAGGGAGTATAGTCTATGGTATTTTAATAACCATGTAAAATGTCAGACGGGTAGTAGACTTGTTAGGATTGTCACTTTGTGAGGTGTATAAATGTCTCATCATTATGTTGTTTTGTGTACCTGAAACAAATAACAATAATAATAAATATAAAACAATAAAATAAAATAAAATGAAGGCATCAGAAGTGCTATGTCCCTGCCATCTGCTATAAGGTAATCCATCACAGAGTGGCTATCCCATTGACTTTGACATATAAAGTAACCTGATCAATGGAGTGATGTCCCATCACACTCACTGGCCTTGTACACATTCGAAGGGAGGGAATTATACGAGTATACACTATCTCTATGTCTGAAATGTACCTTTTGGTAAAGTAAGGATAGACAGGTAAACAGATTGTACACCATACAAGGTATTGGCGCAAAGAAGTATATGAGACCTGTGGACAATTATGAGTAAAAATGTCTGAAAGCAGGGGAAGAAATGGGGGATCAGAAAGGAGGTAAATTCTGAGCTGAGTATTGATAGCTACTCCCCAATGTCAGCTACACATGTAAACCAAAGGGGAACCAAATTCATGTTTCTGGGTAAAAGACTAATGCTTTAATCTAGACCACAGCTGAATTCCAAAAATGCCAGAAATTAAATCCAGGCAGAATTAATCATTTAATCAGCCAGTCAAGCCACCTGTCTTGTTTTGGTGATTTGAGGGGGCTTAGTTCGTGTATCTGGATCCCATTTCTAAACTTGCTGCACTTTGAAATTCTTATGTTAGGATTACTAGCAAAATTTCAGAATCTCTTTGCTAAAAATATGGCATAAAGGAGCAGGCATATGTATGTGAAGTTGCTGGGAGAAAAAAAGTCATAATATCAGCTAGATAGTATGGTAGTTGAATTCACAAATCAGCCAGTTGCCCTGGGCTTATTAGTTTCTTTTTAATCTTACACTGCAAAATAGAACTGCAGGACAGCGTGAAATGTGAAAAAAGAAAAGAAGAGGGAGGTAAGATTGTTAAAGCAAGCACAAAATGGAAAGGGAACAAATAGAAAGTAGTGTATGAAGTTCCAGCTGGCTAGCACTGATAGACCCCTGCTCTGTTTGCTGTTACAGTTGTGTTGGTGGTTAGTGGGGGTTGGGGAGGGGGGTCCTTATTCCCTAGCTGTTTTTTGGGTTTTTTTTATCATTTCTAGAGTTGGCTCAGGCTAGAGTTAACCAAGCCTAAAAACTTAGAGTAGTCAAATACATTTTTTCTTATTTTTAAATTTTTATACAGGTAATACATGCACACATTAAAAAAAAAAAAATTAGTTTTACAGAGGAATTTGTAGTGAAAGACAGCAGCCTCTGGCTTGTGGTCTCCCTGCACTGTTTTCAGTGGTTTAGGTAGTTCTTGCCCTACTTTACAAATGTGTTTATGTCACTCTTGTTTTGGTCCTAATGTGAGATCTCCTGACTCTCTGTAGTAAATAAAGATTTAGCTCACCTATTGATAGGGAAAATTCCATATAAGGAAATTCACCGCCTGAGCTAAAACAGTCCCCACCCCCACCCAAAATGGTAACCCCTGAGGGCTGGGACTTTCCCTGCCACATCCTTTCAGACTAACCAATCCCCGAGCCCCATGATAGGCCGTGTAAAAGTAAAAGCCCCCCGTGGGTTGGGGCTCAGTCTTTGGGAATTATCCTACTAGGCCTGCCGGCGAAATAAAGCTGTGTTCTCCTTGATCTCGTACAATGGTTTTTGGCAACTCTCTAACATCATAGCAACCCCTAACTTCCATAAAGTGTTACCACTATTCATACTTCCTTGAGGGATTGTTTTTATCACTCTCAATGATATTCTACAACCTTTATATTTTGTTCCATGTCTGTAAACAACAGTACCTCTTAATTTACTCCCTTGCATTAAAAGGAATTAACATCAATGTTGACAGGTGAAAATAGATATGCAAGATGTTAACAGATGGGCCATAAAAAAAGGGGGGGGCGTTTCATATATAAGTTGAAGTTTCTCTAATGGATCATCTTAGAAACTTTGATATGCAAATATATTATGTGACACTTCAAAAGGCCATGTAATGTGTAGCATTTACCAAATATTTGATCACAGGAACTTTTTTTCCCACAGGACATCTATCAAAATGTGAGGGAAACACTTGTAAAAAGCTACAGTGGGCAATCTCCTGTTAGATGTGAGGAAGGAAGCACCAGAATCTTCTTTTAGCAAAATAGGAAGGATGTGTTCGCACACGGAGCTCTCACTAATGCTGAGGCTGCACTGAGCGCAAGCATTAGCACCCCATGAGCTTGGCACTGATACAATCTCCCTTGTGTTATACAAAGAGGGAAACTGAGGTGTAGGAATGGTAAGCAACGGCCCGCAGCTGTTTCGGTGGTGAAGTAGCTTCACTCTCCGCCTCAGGTTTAGAATTCCCCAAATACACTACACAGTTCCCCCCACAGACTGCCTGCCATCCTGCTGGAAATGAAAGCAATACATGCCTTCTCGAAGAGCTTAGGCATTTCAACTAGATTCAGTCCTTTCTTCCATCATTATGCTGTCTCTTACTTCTGTAGAGCAGTTAATGATATACCAAAAGCATTTACATTCATTCTATCATTTGAGTCTCACTCAACCCTGTCAGGGATACAGAAGTTGAGTGTGCTGTCAACTTAACATCGCTAATGACAGCGTAAAATAATCAGGAGTTTGCCTTACTACTGGCTGCATCCAAGTGAGTAGGGTTTCCAGATTTAGCAAATAAAAACAGGATTCCCAGTAACATTGGACTTCTAGATAAAGAATGACTAACTCTTGTAGTATAAGTATGTCCTATGCAATATTTGAGACATACTTATACTAAAACATAACTGGTGCTCTTTTGGGGAAGTCGAAGCTTCTTCAAAATGGAGTCAGGTCTAAAATGGAGTTTTCTTTGTTAACCTGGATGGTCCCCAACAATCATTTATTTGTATCTTTCATCTGCATTTCATCTGGCAACTTTACAAGTGAGAACAGAACTAGAAACACATTGTTCAGAGAGAGCTGAGCAGGTTGAGGGATAAGGAAGCAGGTTGAGGAATAAGGAAGCAGGCTGAGGAACCAGGTCTCTCTGATCTTCCCTGACCAGTGTGTGCCACTAGTTTAAGGTGGATAGTGCGATACTGATTTCTCAGTCCTCTGCTTAGCCAAGGAATCGTAGAGTGGCAGACAAACAGGTCAGGCGCATACAGTCTTTTCTAGAGCTCCATAATGGTGGCCTATGGTTCTTTCTGGTAGAATCAGAACAGTTAGTTCCTTCTGTTACCATACTGAGGCTGCGATGAAGCTGGGTTCTTTCTGCCAAACACAGTAAAGAATTACAGATCAGCAAAACATAGAAAAGCAAGAGTCAAGTTTTATTGAAATATGTTTCAAGTGAGAAACAGGCCTACCCAAGAGAGGCAAAGGCCCAGATCAGCAAAACAAAGGAAAGTAAAAGAGAGCTTTATTGAGATTCATTTCAAGAAATAGGTCAAGCCAAGAGTGGCAAAAGCCCTGATGCATTTGGAATTTGGGTTTTATTCCTAGCCCAGAGTGATGTAGAGACTTAACCTTAATACAGGACAATCAAATGACCTAAGATTAAGCCAAGGGCAAGGTTTAACATTCTGCCCAGGCATCAAAAACCAGGTAATTCTGGTTGAGGTTGAATTTCCCTTTTCCCTCCCAGGAAGTTTAAACACAATTTAACTCCAAGGGCTGGGCCAGGGGCAGTCCCTGGGGAGCTGATATGAGCGGTGTGACCTTGAGCCCCTCCTGTTGCTAATGACTAACTTCTTACCTAACACCTCTGGACCTTTATTTGTATCAGCTGCAAAGTACACAGCTGCCAACATGGACAAGGAACTCATAGTCCCACTAGAGTTCATATTCCAAATGCCCAGAGTAGGGCTCACAGCCCAAGGTGTGACTTGTTGGGGTGAAGGTGGTTTGGGGGTCCTTGG
>PVKE010010420.1:0-42517 GCA_004027555.1 Craseonycteris thonglongyai | reverse complement strand
CTGGTGCCCTGCTCTCACCCCGCCCGCCGGGAAGTGCCGCCGCCCTGCTCCACAGTCCCTGCTCCACTTTAGGCTCTGTGATCTGATTAGGGCACTGCGTGCTGTCCCTTGAGTTCGGATGTTAAATTGTCCACAGTCTTGTGGGGCTTCCACGCTCCCTAGGTCTCGGCTTCCAGCCCGCCCTCGATCCAGCTCCACTCTGACCGTAGTCCCCCAACCCCCCTTTGTTTTTGCCTGCCCGGGCCGCGCTCCGAGTCTCTGTCCCCGAACCGCTGCTTCCCTTTTCCTCGCCCGCTCTCCCCTTTTTTCTCTAACCTTTGTGTGTTGTTCTGCGTTGTGTGGTTCTCTTAGTTGAGGTTTCTTCTCAGGGTTTCCCCTGTGGATTCCCCTCTGTTCACAAGGCCCTTCCCAGGCAGTTATCGGCGTGCTCCTCTCATGCCGCCATCTTGGATCCCACCTAAAAACTCAAATATAACATAAAAGTTAAAAAGGATAAAGCATTAAAAGACAAGACAGCTAATGAAATTTGGAAAAGAATGCACAGCATAAAAGGGATAGTTTGTGACAACAAAAACAGAAAAGGAGAAAGCAAAAGGACTGAACTTGCACTGGTGAATGGAGATAAGATGCAATCAGAAGAAAACGGACTTTTGTACATAAGAAACTATTTTTTCATAAACTTAGTGGCAGCCACAAAACAAAAATCTAGGAACCCAGTCACATAATTAAAAAAAGAGAAAACAGTGGGGTGGGAAAAAAATCAAAGAATACCACCAAGCAGACAGAAACACAAGGGAAAAGAAATGGTGGAGACACAGTGCAACTAGAGAAACAAAAGGTAAAATGGCTATAGTAAGTCCTCATATATCAATGATGACCCTAAATGTAAATGGACAAAACTAACCAATTAAAGGACACAGAGTAGTGAGATAGATTGAAAAACAAGATCCAACTGTATACTGCCTTCAGGAGAACCATGTCAACTATAAGAACAAACAGATTCCAAATAAAGCGTTGGAAGATGATACTTCAAGCAAATGGCCTCCAGAGAAAACTGGTTGTAGCCGTACTTATATGAAACAAAATAGATTTTTAGAAAATGTAACTAGAGACAAAAATGAACATTTTATAATGATAATGGGAACAATATTTCAATAAGACATAACATTTAATATATATGCACCCAACTTGAGAGCACTGAAGTATATAAAGCTAATACTAACAGAACAAAAGGGAGAAAGTGACAAAAATGCAATTATGTAATTGTAAGGGAACTAAATACCTTATTGACAGAAATGTCTACATCATCCAAATAGAAAATCAATAAGAAAATATCAGCCTCAAATGACATATTAGAACAAATGGATATAACTGATATTTACAGAGTTTTTCCTCCCAGAACATCAGAATGAACATTCTTCTCTAGTGTACATAGAACATTCCCAAGGACAGACCAAATGTTGGGGCACAAAACTAGCCTTAACAAATTGAAGAAGACTGAAAGCATACCAACTATATTTTCTGAGCACAATGAAGTGGAACTAGAAATTAACTGAACAAAGAGAAAAAGAAAAGCTGGGAAAAACCATGAATATGTGGAAATTAAACAACAGGCTTCTGAACAACTATTGGGTCAAAGAAGAAATAAAATAAAAGAGATTAAAAGATACACATAGACAAATCAGTATGACTATATGACGTAACAAAATTTTGAGATGCAATAAAAGTGGTATTAAAGGGAATTTTATAGCATTACAGGCCTATCTCAAGAAACAAAGTAAGTCTCAGATAAACAACCTAATATTTCATCTTAGACAACTAGAAAAAAGAAGAACAAAGAAAGCCCAAAGTTAATAAAAGAAAGGACATAATAAAAAATTAGAACAGAAGGAAATAAAATAGAGAACAAAAGACAATGGAAAAAATTAATGCAACAAAGAGCTGGTTATTTGAAAAGATAAATAAAATTGAGAAATCTCTGGCTAAATTCACTAAGAAAAAAGGAGGAAAGATTCAAATAAACAAAATTAGAAATGAAAGAAGAGAGATTATAATAGACACCAAGGTAATACAAAAGATTATATAAGAATACTCTAAAAGGGGGAGCCGAGATGGCTCAGTGGGTTAAGAGCAAACTTTGCAGCCCCAGGGACCAAGGATCGAATCCCGGCCCCAGCCCGTGCGGACCACATGCTGAACTGGGGAGTGCCCCCAGTTCAGTTCTCACTGGGGCAAGACCCCAGCCCAGTTCTTGCCCTGTGCAGCCCCGCACCCACCTGTGGAATGAAACTATGTGGAAAAACCGATGATGTGCAACTATAGAGACTGTTCTGGGCCCTCCCCCTTCTCTCTGTCTCTGAATCTCTCACTCTCTCTCTCTGCCAAAAAATAAATAAAAATAAAAATAAAAAACAAAAAACAACAACAAAGAATACTCTAAAAGGCTATATGCCCCCAAATTTGAAAACCTGAAAGAAATGGACAAATTATTAGAAATTTATAACCTTTCTAGATGAAACCATGAAGAATTAGAAAATCTAAACAGACTGATCAACAGTAAGAAAATTGAAACAGTCATTAAAAATCTACCCCCATAATTGAAGTCTAGGACCAGAAGGCTTTACTAGTGAATTTTACCAAACACTTAAAAAAAATTCAACACCTACCCTTTTCAAACTGTTTCAAAAAAATTGAAGAAGGAATCATTTCTAACTCATTTTATGAGGCCAACATTACCTTGATAACAAAACCAACAAGGACAACACACAAAAACAAAAAATACAGGCTAATGTCTCTGATGAAGACAGATGCAAAAATCCTAAAAAAAATACTAGCAAATCGAATACATAAAGACACACAATACATATGGCTCTTTAAGAAGCTTACATTCTTTTGTTATTAAAGGGTATCCAGGGGTGGTGAACCTTTTGGCAATTGAGTGCCACAAGTTTATGAAATAAGAGTATACTCACTCGACTTGTGTGCCAACCCATTGAGTGAGATAGAGGTATCGATTATTTTTATGTCTATAAGAGGCATAGGATGTTTTTATAACAAAAAACAAGAATTCCGCATGCCGAAATAATTGCCCTGCATGCCACTTTGGGCACGCGTGCCATAGGTTCGCCACCCCCGGTATAGACAGTACCACATGAACAATTTTTGACACTATAGTTATAAGCCTAAATGGATGGTAACTCCATACTTCTGCTTGCTCAGGCCAAAATCTTTGGACTCGTTCCTGACTCCTCTTTTTATCTTCCAAATCAACCGGAAGGGCTTTTGATTCAGCTTTCAGAGTAGGTAAACCCACAATCTTATGCCCGCTCACTGCTTTTCCTGCCATCCTGGAGGGAGGCACTGATCCGTGCATTGCCCTCCTCTCTGCTCTACCTGCCCCGCACTCGTCCTCTTTCAGTCTATTTTCCAACCAGCACACAGAGTGACCCTTTGAAACATGAGTCAGATCATGTCCCTGTCCTGTTCCAACCCCTGCCAGGGCTGCATCTCACTCAGAATAAGAGCCAAGGTCCTGACAAAGGCCAGCCAGGCCCACGCACTGTGCTCCCCTTTCCTCTCTGTGTCTTCTACCACACTCCCTCCGCCACTCTGCTCCAGCCACAGTGACCTCTTCTGTCCTCAGCTCTTTGGGGCATGCTCCTGCCTCCAGGCCTTTGCTTCAGCCTTTCCAGAATATTCCTTTGGCAAGTTCCTTCCAATTGCTTCAAGTGTTGGCTCAAATCTCACATTCTCAGTGAGGCCATTCTAAATACTTCCACTTAAATAAGGTGACCAGATTTTAACAATGGTAAAGCGGGACACCATTGACTGAGGGGATTGCGGGGGGGGGGGGGAGAGGTTCTTGATTAAAAATTTGATCTATCTCCCGCCGTTCCCTAGCTTGTCGTGCATTCTTTCCAAAAATCAGGACTTTTTTAAAACGCCACGGGATGAGGGACAAATTGTTAAAAATCGGGACTGTCCCACCAAAAGTGGGATGCCTGGTCACCCTAGACCCAACTTTAGAGGTCAGGAGGTCAGGTGGGAGGAGAGTTTTTTTTTTCCCACAGAATTCCCTTGTATACTGGGGACGCGTGGACGGCTCAGTGGGTTAAGCGCTCAATTTGCAGCCCCTGGGGACTGAGGATTGCATTCCAGCCCTGGCCCATGTGGACCCATATGCTGAACTGGGGAGTGCCCCCAGTTCAGTTCTCACTGGGGCAAGACCCCAGCCCAGTTCCTGCCCTGTGCAGCCCCGCGCCCACCTGTGGAATGAAACTATGTGGAAAAACCAATGATGTGCAACTATGGAGACTGTTCTGGGCCCTCCCCCTTCTCTCCGTCTCTGTATCTCTCTCTCTCTGTCAAAAACAATAAAAATAATAAAAGAAAAGAAAAGCATTCCCTTGTATACTGTTTGATTCCATACAAACACTTGCTATCATTATAAAAGAACAAAACACCAAACAATGGATGTTAGTAAACGGTGGCTACACAGGCCAGAGAAGATTAGATTTCCTTTTGGCTTCGGGAGCCAGCCAAGCAAGGTCCAAAGTCTTCAAGTTGTACTTGGATGCGCTCAGTGTAAATGAGATTTTAAAAGCTCACTAGTCCCCAGAGACAGTGCTTCTTCACTGTTGTCTGGAGGTGTGCAAGGGGCTCCCTAAGTTCCGTTAAGAAATGAGCAACCTAAACTGTACCCAATGCCAAATAAACTACGAGTTGTGACGTGTTTCAAATGATAACTGGTCGAGAAAATGGAAAAGGGGGTCACAGAGGAGCAGGAGGCAGGATAAGAGTTTGGGGGTGACTCCAGGGCTGCATCTGTGAGGCTGCCCAGCAGGCTCACAAGTCCTCCAGACCGTGGGTGGGACATCCTGTCCATGGAGGCTGTCAACCTGATATGGTTGTTCTTCAAGGATATCAGATTTCCCCTTTTCTGTCTCTATATTCAGCAAGTGACTTCCCTATCTTACTTTGCATTTCCAAGTGGGTTTTCCCACTGGGGAGAGACTCTGGAGACTGGTTAAAACAAGTCCTATTGTTATGCGTGTCTGCCACAGGACATGAATATGTTTGCACTTGGCAATGCCCTGTTCACTGTTGAGTGAACTTGGATGTTAGGGGGCCAACAAGGTGTATGAATCCACACAGGCTTGGAAGGAGAGAAACCCAGCTTCCACTCTCAGCTTTCCTACTCCATTAATGTGTGAACTTGACCTTATTGCTTAACTTCTGAGCTTCAGCTCCCTCCTGTGTCAAATGGAAATGAAAAAACTTTACAGGGAGCATGTGGATGAAAATTGAGAAAATATAGGCAAAGCAATTAAGATAATGTAATGTGATAGACTCAATAAATGGTGCTTTCTCTCTCTACATATAAGGGTTGTCTGGAAAAAATCCAGCCATAAATGCCTCTATTTTTTATATTATATGACAGGATATTAATACTCTCTGGACAGCCCTCATATATATGCATATAAATGTTATATATAAATAAAAAATTATATATAAATAAGAATAAATAAAAACATAAATATGTATATATTTAAATATATGTGTATATTTAAATATAAGTATATATGTATATATGTATATATTTAATATATATGTATATACATGTAAAATAAATATACATTAAAATAAATAAATAAATAAATAAATAAATATATATATATATATGTGTGTGTATATATATATATATGTATATATATAACACGAGTCCCCCTCAGTGAGCTGGATGTGTAAACTACTCTGGTCTAGAGAACCCCAGCTATAAGCAACAATCTCTCAGCATTTCAAGAATCAGTTTGCCAGCTCCCCAGCAACTTTATCTGGGTTTGGGACATCAGATGAAGCTTTGAAGACAGGATCCTAAGTCTAGTCCTGGTTCTACCACTAGCTGGCTCGGTGACTGAGCAAGTGACATAACCTGCCCAGGCATCAGAGTCCTCATCTGCTAAATGGTAGAGAATTGAAACAGATTAAATTTCAGTGTTCACTTATTCTGTGCCTCATTCCATGAAAGACATGAGGGAACTCATCGGGCCAGATGATTTCTGAACTTTTTATGCCCTGAGATGAAAAATGTGTTCTTTGCCATCCATGACAGAAGTATAAAAAGGCACATACTTCATACGTCCTGACAGTATATGACCACAGACTAGGGAAAGGGTGGGGCATGACTTGGAAGGAAGAACAGGTATTTGCTCATGTGCTTTTCCTTCTTCTCTCCTGGAATCCCCTTGCTTTTCCATTGACAGCTCCTGGAGACAGAAAATCCTAGGAGGGCCGGCCTTCCTCTTACTTCTCCTTGGGCATATTGTGGTCCTCCATGTTCCGTGTGTATGAGAATCATGCACGGAGCTTTTTGGAACTGAGAGTTTAGCCCTTTCATTTTCCAGTCTGATTCTGTCAACCTGGGATGGGAACCAGAGATGGGATCAGGAATCACCCTGGGCGATTCTGAGGTGGGTGGTCTACGAAAACCTTGACCTAGATATTTGTCCTCCCCAATGTCCTTCATGCTGCCTCCTCCTTGATTCTGGTACTTGACAGGATAGAACAGGAGGTCCTTGCTGACTGCTCATGAGTGACACCTTGCTCACTGGAGAGAGCTGAGTAACGTCTGAATCAATGCCAACAAGCATTCTGTGATTTGTCAACTGGGACACCTGAGAGAGAAAGAACAGCAATGCAAACCACAGAGAACAAAAGATGGGAGTAAAGCAGAGGAAAGGCGTCAAGTCAGAGACAGGAAAATGATGGGTTACATTTCCAGCATGCCCCATCGTCTCCCAGGACCTTGTTTTCCTGGACACTGACTGATGACACCTGCAACTGTGCCAGCCTTCAGTGGCACAATGAGGCAGGTGCCCTCGGTGGGAAGGGAAGGGCTGTCCGGGGATGCATAGTCAGCCCACGTTCAGGGCCCAGTTTTGTGTGTATGCCTGACTGGAAGCACCTCTGGAGTCAGTCAAATAATGAGCTCCTCTCAGTTTGTCCCCTGTAGTGATTTAAAATGCACTGCCCTGAAGGAAAACCTGGTCTTCAAAAGAAAACATTTTGTGGCATTTAGTGAAAATTGTAGCACTGGATACTTTGTATCAGAAGATGTAAGAGTTACTAGATCATGAGGAAAAAATTAAATTTGATTTTATTCATTCACACAACCCAGGAAAGGGCTTCAATGGCTGTAATTCAGGTCTCTTTCCCCAAAATGGATGAGCAATAAGGACATATCCAAATGGACAACAGTCACAATGGCACATAACGCTGCTGTTGAGACTCTGATAGGAAGCAAGAAGATATGCTGATAGGGGTGGAAGAGCCTGGAGAAGAGAGGTGAATGAAGGGTCTGAAAACTAAAGGCTGTTTCTTTTTTCAGAGTCAGTAAAGATTAACATCATGAGCTTCAGAAACAACCTTGTTGGGCTGAATCCCAGCTTCTTCTGCACAGACTTAGATGGTTATCTAAATGCTTTGTGCTCTGCTTCAGCACCCATAACAAGGGCAATAGTATTACCATCCTGTGAGGTTGTTCTGAGGATTAAACCAGTTAATAGATGCAGAGCTTGGGATGTTGGGAAAGCTTGACAGGTTAAGTGCTTGCCTTGTAACTGTGAGGCCTGGAGATCCAATCCTGGCCCCATCCCATGCAAACCCATATGCTGAATTGCAGCGCAACTGGTAACCACTAGGATAGTGGCAAAAGTTCTCACCTCCCATGCGAAGGCCCCCAGTTCAGTTCCCACCCCACGTGGTCTCACATCCACCTGTGGGAGATGAAACTATGTCACAACCAATGATATACAACTATGGAGGCTGCTCTAGACCGCCCCCTTCTCTCTCTCTTTCTCTGTCTCTCTCCCTTCTCTCAAACCGTAAAATAAATCTTAAAAAAATTGATGCACAGCTTGGCAGATAGCATTCCTTGAAGGTCATCGAGAAGAAGCGGCCACACACAAGAAAAGTCGTAACCGGATGGGGGCTTTTGTTGCAAAGCCTGGGTCTTGAACAAGCCTGGGTATTGTCGGTGAAAGGAGAGATCAGCTTCTGTCTTTAAATTGAGAAGGAGGGAGGGGGGTGCGTTTAATCAGCCATCAGCTAGTAAAAGAATAAAAAATTATTGTTTTCATCTTCATTCTTTCCTTTTTTCAACATAGAAATGCAACATAATTTTTTCCCCTAGAAAAGAATCCTCCTTTGGCCCACAAGCCCCATTGGTTATTGTATCATTTCTCTCCTGCGTTTATAAATTAAAACACATTGTGTCACTACCACCTTCACTGGCTTCTTCAGAGAAAAGAATCATCTGTAAAAATGGGCCACAGGCCAGGTACAGTGTCTATACTCCCCTCCCACACCATGTTACTACCTCTACCCACCACCTTTCTGGCTTTGTCTTCCCTCGCTCCACTTGCTCTGGCTTTAGCTGTTTCTCACATGCCTGTGTCCTTCCCACTTCCAGGTCTTGGCTCATGTGCTGTCCTCTCAGAAAGACCTTCCCTCACCACTATTTAGATTTGCAGTCCCCTCCCCCCACATTCCTTATTCCTTTTCCTGCTTCATTGTCTCCTCCACCTTGTCACCATCTAACACCGTGTATGGCTTGCTTGATTGCCTATATATTATCTGTATTCTGCCACTTGACTATGGGAACACAGGTTCTCGGAGGCAGGAGTGTATGTTGTTCATTACTGTGCCTGCAAGACTGAGAAAAGGCCTGCCGTAGGGTGGCCCTCCGTATACAGTATGTTCATTGGAACATGGATGAATGAATGAATGAATGTTTCTTGACAATTTTTTCACAAAGTTCAATTTTTTAAATAAAGTAGTCTTTAATACTAGTTTACATAACTCTCTTTAAATAAAGATGTTTCCTCTTTAAAGAGGAATTAGCCCCACAGCCAGATGAATGCAGACAGTTTGTAGCAGCATATCTTCATTCCAGGCAGTCCTACAAGAAAAAGAAAAGTCTCGAATGCTGTGTTTATAAACCTTAAGAAAAAATAACATTATAGCAGTATAAAAAAAAAAAAAGATAAATTAGTTGGGACACTTAGTTGATTTGGGAAAAACTCAGCCTTTTTCCCCTTTCACCTGGTTGCTAAAAAGGCTCCCTTAGGAACATGGAACGTTTTCATTCTTCTGAGGTTGAAATGTTTAGAAAAACAACATGTGGGGTTTTAACAGGCTCAGTGGTATGCTTGGGATTTACCTGTAGGAAAAAAAAATTTCCCAGAAAAGCAAGGGTGACAATTTCCTCCCTGTGCCCTGCCGTGGGCCTGCTGACAGCGTTCTCCCCAGAGGCCTGAGGCAAGCAGTCTGGCTCAGGGCTCCTTCATCTGTCTGTCAACCCCACTCCAACCGACCGAGCCCTACGGAGGCAGTATCACGGTTCCAGGCTGCAGCCAAGAGCTGTTATTGGAACACTGTGTTCTGATTTGTTTTGCAGAAACCACTGACATTTTGTGCTTCAGAATCCCCCTGCCAGGAAAAGCCTTCGACAAAACATATTTTAAAGGATATAAAGTCACAGATACATCTTTCTAAGAAAGAGGCTGGAAGAGCCAGGGGCTGCCAGACTTTTGGAGGGGGTGCATTCTGGATGCATCCCATGCAGAATTGACCCTGGCAGCTTCTCTCTCTAAGGTGGGAGGGGCCTGAGAACTGGGATGCCCAACCCCAGTTCACCCCCATCAGATGTGCTCTCTTGCTGAATGTCTGTGTTCATTTCTTAAAACTTTCTGAGACAGGCTGTGAAGCCAGTGGTGATTTCAACTTTAAATGAACAGAAATATGAGAAAATATAGTGGATATTGATATAGCATCTATCTTCAAGAACCACAAAGCCCTTCGTATCCAGAGGAAGTTTGGAGACACAGATCACAGACTCGGAACGCCCAGGTTGCCTGCTGTCTCCTGCTATGGGACTCTGGGTGGGTAGAAATGATTTGTTTCCCTTCTTTACTATATTACTTAAATTTGTCACAGCAGTACATGCATCTGGTTTAAAGAATTCCAACAGAACAGAAGGGCTTCATGGAAAGCCATATTCTTGTCCCATCTCTCTCCACACTTCCCTCCTCCTCTCCTCCCCTCTCAGCTTTTGTCAGGGTACTTTTAATTTCACATAGTCAGATTACTATCCATGTTCTCCTTTAGAAATACAATGGACTCTGCCGTGCTATATCTGTAGATTTATTCCAAACATGTAAAACAAATAAACAGTGTTAGATACGCAAATGTCAGGACCTTTTAAGGTCCTTAGGGTCTGACTCTCTGAGGGCTGCATCCATGTGAGATGACAAAACTAAACCCTGGCAGGGTCCATCCCATTATCTTCTGATCATGCACTTTGGAAAGGCAGGAGTCCTGCAGGCAATGACAGGTCTCGTCATGTAAAGACTCCTCATTCCTCACATATCTACATGGCTTGTGACCAGGTTTGCAGGGCCCACACAGACGTTGTGCAATTTACCTGGGAGGCAATTACTGACTATGACTTGCTTGCTTGCTGCCTTTCAATAAAAATCAGGGAGAAGAAGTCCACAGCTCAACCTCTTCAAGCCACCGGGATGCCTGCTCTAGACTGCTGAATGTGAGCTGCAGGCCAGGAAAGCTAGAAAAGATGGAAACCTAGGCTCCTGTTTAGTTATCAGTGCCTGTTCCCCTCATCCTGCAAAAATAAAATAACAAAATGGAATGCAAATGAAAAGATGTCTCAAAGCCCTTGACAGAAAAAGTACCTTCTAAACAGATGCCAAAATCCTTCTCATCAAATAATGGTTATCAAGCACCCACACTCAGGCCATAGCACAGTGAATGGCAACAAAGCAGGAACACCGTGCCTTCAGTTTCACAAATGGAACTCAGCTGGACCCACACTTGGTTCCCGGCTTTGCCCCTTGTGTGCGGTTGGCTCCTGTCAACGTAATCTCTGTCCGCCTGTTTCCTAAGGAGTGAAGGCTACCTACTTTATATTCCTTGTGGGAGAGTAGAACTAACATGCCCAGCATGCTGTGCTGCATAGCGGGATTAAACAAATAGCTGTTCCTTCTCCCCTTTTGCTTTCTTCTCCTATTCCAGGGAGATTTTCAGGGTTTTTATTCTAGTCGATCCTATTTCAGGCAGGGTTGGGCCAACAACTATGGACTGACCTTGTCTTCAAAAGCGTTTCTTCCACTACAGTTTCTGGAAAGAATTCCAGCTGTCTCTCCAATTCTGCTTTTACTGACTGCAATTTTTAAGTTTCAAGATATTTTACCTTTCCCGGGTGGGTTAGAAATAATATCATTCTTTTAAATTTCTGGAGGTGCAATACTGTAAGTCTTTAGAGATATATGACTCTCAGTCAAGGTAAGCCAAGTGAGTTGGAGAAAGACTGAGATGATAAAAAGTCTGGTGTTTTATGATTATCTAGTAAGATGGAGCCCAAGAATGTGTGTATGAATTCCACACGAGGAAGCATAATATCTGAATGGGCCTCATTTTAGTGTTAGGATTAATTTCTTGTCCAAGTTCTTCAAAGGTGTCCATGAGTAAGAAAACCTTTATATGCAATCCTTCCAGTTTCTATTGAGTGTGCATAAACAGATGTGATACCGTGATCTCATCCATTAAAATATAGCTATCTCATCTATTAAAATCACATACATTTCCTTTTAAGGCCTCCTGGCAATAACTGAAATAAAGGAACATTATTGGTAGGTATGCATATAGACCAAAATTACCATCATCACTAAATAGGGTGTGCATTCAGAATTACCAAGCAATGAAATTACTCTTTTGCTTTTTGACTCACTTGCTATTTTAAAGTTTCATTTCTGTTTTTACAAACTCACTGAAGCACTCACAGGAAACTTTAAGGCATCTTCAAGCTGCCTTTTGTTATAACAATTAAATAATAGCCAGTTGCTCAGAGTTTGGACCTCTAGGCACTGGGTTAGTCTGGCTTTTTTGATTAGTTTCCTTTTATAATAATAGCTGCACATCCCTTTTTTCCTCAATAAACTTTTATTTAGAAAGTTTTAGATTTTCAGAATTATTGTAAGGATAGTACATAGACTTTTGTATACTATAGGCTTAGTTCCCTCTATTATTAACATTTTACATTAGTATATATTTCACAAACAATGAACCAATATTCATACATTATTATGAACTAAAATCCACACTTTATTCAGATTCCCTTATTTTTAAGCTAATGTCTTTTTTATTTTTTTCTGTTCTAGGGCCCCCTCAGGAGACTTTAATATCATATTGTCATATCTCCCTAGGCTTCTTTTTTTATGTTCCCTGTGATTCATTGGTAATGGCTTCTTGGAGCACTAAGTTAAGAATGTTTAGGTTCAATGGAGAAGAAACTTGTGACTTATTATAATATCCACTATAGGCACAGGTAAGGGTGACATGACTGTAAAGTCTTTACCATCTTTTTTCGTAATGGCCCCAGAACATCAGCACCAAGAAGCAAGCGTATGATCTTCAAGCTCCTTGTCTATGTCCAAGAAGAAAGAGGGCGGGGAAATCGAAACACTGAAAGATGGAAGTTGTGAGAGATGACTCACTCAGAGGGAGGGAGCGAGAAGGCAGCACAAGGTCATTCCTAAGGGGAGATAAGTGGTAGTGCCTGGAGGATGTCTGGACATTTTAACTTTGCAAGGAATATCATAAATGTCATACAAAATAATACGGAACCATTCATGTTAAAGTCAGCAATGCAAGACGTTTTCTTTTTTGGCAATGGGGTAACTGAAATGTTTAAGCCCACACATAAAAGGGGAGGGGTGGTAATTGACTTAAATGGTGAAAATATCTATTCTGAGTTGATTCATAGTCTTAAATGATGTCAGCAAATGATGTAGCCACATTGACCTCATTCTCAAATCCCGATGACAGCAAGGCCATACCAGCAGATCTAGACGCACATCCTCCTGAACAATTTTAGACTGTGGTTCAGTGAGTTCAGAATTTTGCACACACAAATCCTACTTTTAAATTCAATTAAGCAAAAACACAATATGAGTTATGAATTTTATTAGCCATCTGGACAAACTGACTAAAACTAAAGTAGCACAGAAGTGGTTCTATAGACATTAAATCTATGATAAATAATTGTTAAAGACATTAATAGCTGACTACTTCCAAGTTGTTTTAGGATGCTTAAAAAGTTGTTTTCTAAAATTGCTCAAACAACCCACTATCAATGTTATTTTTACTTTGTATTTTATCTTTTCTCCCTCATTTTTCTTCATTTTTTCTTTCACTTCTATATCATATGACCATAATTTATAAGAGAAACACACAATATTACTTTCAAAATACCATTCTCATTTAAAATATACAATGCCATTTTCAAATACATGCTTGAGACAAAAAAAAAAAATCAAACTATAGAATAAATAAAGACATACCATATTTTTCCATGTCTAAGATAATACTTTTATTTAAAATTGTTAGACCAAAAATTGGGGGTCATCTTCTACATGGGAGTAACCTGTGTATTGATTTCTTAATGTTGCATTAGAAAAGTAGGGGGTGTCTTATACATGGGGCATCTTATACACAGAAAAATATAGTATATAAAGAAGCATATAAAGAAAAACATGATACCTTCTCATAAAACTTTAAGAAGTATCTTTTTAAAAGTTTGTTTCCAATGAATATAGCTTTATTTTCCTTCATATCAATATAGAATTTACATTTTTCTCTCAAAGGAAATTACCTCAATTTGTTTGTTACATTAGCCAAGAACAGCTTAGTGAGAGAATACTTTTTCAAAAAATCAAGTTTACTTTTGTCTATCTTTTCCTTCTCTGTCTCTCTTTCTCTCTTGCTACACAGATATATTTATAATGCAAACTTTTTAAATGATCTAATTTAAACCTGTTTTATAAAGGGAGAAGCAATTATGAAATGTTAACATATTATTACAATACTATTACCAGTTATACCCACTTTTCTTCATGCACAGGATTACCCTCATTCACATCCCTAAGTAAGCATACATCAGCTCAGGCTACTGAAGACATTTTCTTCTTTCTTTCTTTCTTTCTTTCTTTCTTTCTTTCTTTCTTTCTTTCTTTCTTTCTTTCTTTCTTTCTCTTTTCCTTTCTTTCTTTCTCTCTCTCTCTCTTTATTTTTCTTTCTTTCTTTTTTTCTTCTTTTAAAGGATTTACCGGTATTTTATATTTTTTGACAGAGACAGAGTCAGGGAGAGTCAGAGAGAAGTGGGAGGGCCCAGAGCAGTCTCCATAGTTGTACAGCATTAGTTTTTGACATGGTTTCATTTCACACAGGTGAGTGGGAGCCATGCAGGGCAGGAACTGGGCTGGAGGCCTTCTGCATGGGAAGCACACCCCAGTTCAGCATATGGGTCTGTATGGGCCAGGGCCGGGATTCGATCCTTGGTCCTGGGGCTGCAAAGTGAACATTTAACCTGCTGAGCCATCCCAGCTTCCCTTTTCATATTTCTTGATGACATTGCTATTGCCACCTGCTCTAATACCTACTTCTTAATAAAGTGTTTGTTACCTAAACAAATCATAATTTTAATGAGATCAAAAAAATAATTTTTTTTGCATTACATTTTAAAGAAGACTCCAGGGTGTGAATGACAGTGTAATACATCAGACTTAATGCATTGTCCGGGACAAGCCCCAGGCATTGGTGAGGTTGTTAGGAATGAATGCTCCATGTGATGTCCTAGCCACAGAATTCTGAGTTGCCAAAGTCCTGAAAATGCAAAGCAGCATGCAACTAGATTTTTGAAATGCCTCTAGATCACAAATTCAATGCAAGTCCCAGTGAAGCTCTGCCTGTCTGGGCTCTCCAGATGGGGAGTACGGTCTCCCTGCACGGACGGGGCTTCCACGAGGCTGCTGTGACCGTGCCCACTGCCTGACCTCCCTGCATATGTTCATGTCCTGCCACAGGAACTCACTGCTCGCCCTCAGGCCTGTGTCTGGGTCGGAGGAAGTGCGTGCTTCAGTAGCAGAACGTTTGGAAAGTGTGAGGGCCAGTTTCTTAGTAATAGCCATTGGTCTGTTCGACCTAATGTTTTAGTAAAACATTTGTTCCCACCTAAATATTTTGTTAAGAGAAGGCTCCTCTCCCCACCAAAATGTTTAATTTGTGGCTAATCCAGAGAGTTGAAGTGAGCCATCAGCTTTGGCCTCAGTAGCTGTGTTGCTTCTTGTACAGCCCCGGGGGCTCGTGAGGGGCCTGGCTCCTCTCCAACAGTGAACCAATGGCCATTGGGGCTTCCATCATGGAATCACTTCTGTTTGTTCCAGGTCCTCCTTGCTAGCATGACGCACGTCACATCATGACAGGGCTGGGATTAGACCCAGCTTGATGAAACAAGCTCGCATCCAAGGCTTAATATTGTTGTTAAAGACCGGGGTGAGACCCTGGCCCAGTTCCTGCCCTGTGCAGCCCCCGCCCACCTGTGGAATGAAACTATGTGGAAAAACCAATTATATGCAACTATGGAGACTGTTCTGGGCCCTCCCACTTCTCTCTGTCCCTGTCTCTCTCTCTCTCTAAAACAATAAAAATAAATTGGTGTTAAAGAAAAGGCAGAAGGAGATATGGATCTATAGTATGAGGGGGAAAGATCCAGTTGTTTCCTTAAAGAAAAAGAAGTTGTCAAGATGGAAATAAATTTAGATTTTCTTCTCAAGATTTCAAGAATATACTTGAGAATTTCTCTTTGTTTCTTAGAACAGATATTTCAACAGTTTCTTATAAGATCCCATTTTCCTCTTCACCACTTGATATCCTATAAAGAGTGAAGATTCTTGTGGGATATATTAATATTTTCCCTACTAGGCTAAGTCGATTAAACAAACAAAAAAACCAAAAAACTAAGTAAAGTCTTACCAGCTTCCTTCTCTGTTAGTCACCAAAAATTCAATATATTTTCGTTGAAAAAATATGAGCCTCCAAGATTCAGGTTTTCTGTAAAGTATCACACCACTTTTGCAATTTGAGAAATTCAGCCAAATGGGATACTGGTTTGAATGGGATGCCGGGATGCTGATGAGAGCTGAGTGTTAGCGCAGTGAGCTCCTGCTGCCTGGGGAGAGATGAGAGGCCTGGGGGCCAGTCAGGTCACCTACTTTACCTAGGCACTGATGATTGACAGGGGCTGGGGAGAGGGGAACACATTCCGGAGACACCTTGCAAATGGAATTGACAGAGTTGGGCAGCTGACAGGGTGGTGGGCGAGGGGAACTAAAAGTCACATGTGAGGCCAAGGCCTTGGTGACCAGAACACCTGTCACAGAGCTAAATCCTGGCACCAGGGCACTTTCGTCAGATTCCATCCTCTCCTTCAGGATGTCACAATCACGTAATGACAGGGCTGGGATTAGACCAG
Source organism: Craseonycteris thonglongyai (assembly GCA_004027555.1). NCBI lineage: Eukaryota > Metazoa > Chordata > Mammalia > Chiroptera > Craseonycteridae > Craseonycteris > Craseonycteris thonglongyai. The sequence continues at coordinate 26,130 of PVKE010010420.1, read as the reverse complement.
GCTTTATAACCCAAGCGCTGGTCCAAGGCTTCATTGCATCTTTGAGAAGTTTCTTGGCATTGCAAACATGCTATGTCATCTCCTACCCTTTGAAGACTCCCGCGTCCCTCCCCTTCTTCCCCCTTTTGGAGACTGCTGCTCCATTTCCTCCATATAGGCTTTCCCCACCAGCCAGGCCACAGACACTGCCCCCATAAGGTCACCAGGGACGGCCACATAGCTAAACGAAACGGATACCTTCCAGGCTCCTCGTGAATGACTCCTCAGCGTCCCTCAGCAGGGGTGTCTCCTCCTCTCTCAGTCCTTCTCTCCCTCAGCCTCCCTCCTTTCATGTCCAGGGCGTCAGTCTCTGTCTCTGCCCATTCCTTATGGTCTCTTTGTGGGCATCTTCTCAGTGTTCAGTAGCACGCCATCTGTTCTTCTTACTGCACCCTCATCTCCCAGTTAATTTATCTGCTTCCTCAGCTTCAAACATCATTTACACACTCTCAAGGCCCAAACATGGGCCCCCAGACCTCTCTACCCTCTAGGCTCACACAGCCAGCTGCTTCCTCGACATCTTTCCTTGTCTGTCTCACAGACATTTCAAACCGACCATGTCCCACATTTGTTCTTGTCTCTCTTCCTCACCCTGCAATTGGCTCCCTTCCGGGGATTTCCATTTCTCATGATGTCAACGCTGGAGTTGTTCTTAACATTTGCCTCTGCCCTTATCCAGCTCATTAAACCAGGCCTTAGAGGTTCCACTTCCAAAATCCCCTTACAGTAGTCAGCCATACTCCATTTCCACCACCACCATGGGTGCCTGGACTATTGTGCCAGCATCCCAAATGAGCTCGCCTGGTCTCTTTTCCTCACTGTATCCCTATCCTTTTTTTATTTTTATTTTTTATTGCTTTTTGACACAGACAGACAGAGACAGAGAAAAGGAGGAGGGCCCAGAGCAGTCTCCATAGTTGTACATCAGTTGTGACATAGTTTCATTCCACACAGAAGAATGTGGGGCCACGCAGGGTGGGAACTGAACTGGGGGCCTCCGGCCTGGGAGGTGGGAGCCTTTGCTACCATCCCGGTGGTTACCTGTTGCGCTGCAGTTCAGCATACGGGTTTGCATGGACCAGGCCCGGGAATCAAACCCCGGACCTCACGATTGTGAGTCAAATGCTCAACCGCTGAGCTATCCCCACATCCCCCAATTTTTCTTGATAGTACTTATCACATTTTGCAACTATATCTTTATTTATGTGATTTATTTTTCATTTAACGTTTGTTCCCTCGTTAGTTCCCTCTACCAGAGACTTCTGTGTCTTTGTTCATGCTCTTAATCACTGGCACATAATAAGGACTCAAAATTTTGCTAAATGAATGAGTAAATGATTAGTAGTATAACTTCACTCTAAGGCTCTAGCAACGAGCTCATTTGTCTGAATAGGTGACCTGACTCTCTAACGTTTGTTTAATTAGACTAGATAGAGCAATGTGTGATGAACCACTATTTCGGGGGCACATCCCCCAAAATCACAGGTTCACACTTGCCTCCAAGCGGTTAGCCTCTTGTCCCAAATCCAGATACCTGAAATATGAAAAGTACACTCTCCAGGTTATTAGGAGCCAGACAGACATTTAAACCAAGATTATCTACCTGTAAGGCCTTTCTTGTCATCTTTAGTTTTCCTTTACTAGCTAAACTGTTTCTTATCTTAACAGTTCTCCAGTTATCAGTAAAAAATAAAAAAATCCCTCAAAAGTAGCGTTAAAACAACAAACCTGAGGATGCCAGGATAGCTCAGCAGTTGAGCGCTTGCCTTCCAACGATGAGGTCCAGGGTTTGATTCCCGGCTCCACCCATACAAACCCATAGGCTGAACTGTGGCACAACTGGTACCTGCCGGATGGCTCAGCAGCGAAGGTTCTTGCCTCCCATGGGGGAGGCCCTCAGCTCGGTTTCCCATTTCCCCCATGTGGCCCCACACCCACCTGTGTGGAATAAAACCATGTCACAGCCAAAGATGTACAACTATGGAGACTGCTCTGGGCCCTCCCCCTTTTCTCTGTCTATCTGTCTCTCTCTCTCTCTCTCACATCTTCTCTCAAAACAAAATAAATCTTAAAAAAACAAAAACAAAAAAGCCCAAACCTGCCAACAGCAACACCCTTACTTGGATCATCACAACTGACCTGCATGCTTTTTGACAACAAATCTCTTAAGAAAGCCCTTGCCTTTCCCTCGCTGGCCTTGGTACTGAGGTTCTGTACACAGGAATGTCAACGTCACACAGATTAACACGCCAGCCCGAATGTACAGGGCCTTATGTCCCTTATTTAAACCAACACCCTCAATTAAAATTGGAATAGAATTAAAGGGGAGAGATGGCATCAGCTACGTGGGGAATGCCACGCAGTGGGGAAAGGCTGATGTTGCTAACGTGGACAGCCACACTCATGTAAGTCATGAGCCCATGTCAGGGACGGTTATTAGACTTCTCTGCAAAGTCCAGCTCTCTGAGAGATTTTTTTTTCTTTTTCCCATTTCATTATAAGGTGGTTGAGTAAAATCAGGATTTCAGGACCACATTCAAGAAGCCCAGCATTTTGTTTGTCTCTAGCAGTGACTATTTTCTCTCTAGTGAGCTGTCAGGGCCTTGGACTTTGGTCTGGGCTGGGTCCCAGGCATTGGTGCTCGCCTGAAGCTTCAGGCGAGAACTGAAGAAGCAATGACAGTGTCTAGGGACAGGAAGGATAAGATGGCTACTAAAGACCGCAGACATGGGTAAATAAGGTTTGTATGTTCGGGAGGCTGTTTGGGAGCAGAGGTGGGGAAGGACCTGAGGTGTTGGGGCAGAAGCAGAGCCTGTTTACTTAGGACACTGGGACGGGCAGCCACCTATCTCGGAATCCATTAGTCTTCACTGTCATCACTATCAATATTCTCTCAGCCTGTCTCCGTTTCCTCACTTTCGAAATGAGCATAGTTGGATATCCTTAGGAGGGAGGAGTCATTCTGTCTTGTTTCGTGCATTTTGGAAGGTGTGAAAGTTATAGTCTGTGTCCCTGGTATTAGAACTGCAGCATGAGTCAAAGGAAAAAGAGTCCAGGTAAAGTTGACCATGAACATCACTAGATGTTAGACTTCACCTTTCTGAGGCAGGCTGCTCAGAACTTCAGGACCATCGCCTGGGCCGTGTCTGGGCCAATGTGAGAACATGGCCAAATCTGCTCTCCGATGCTTCATATACCTGCTGCTAAAAATGGCTGAGGCCGAACCAGCTATATGCCACGCACTTGCTAGCAATTCACATCTTAGAAACCTGCAGGCCAGCAGGACCGAGTCATTGTTTTTTATTTAAAAAAAAATTGTTTTATTGAAAGATTTATTTTATTGTTTTTGACAGAAAGAGAGAATGATAGAGAGACAGAGAGAAGGAAGAGGGCCCAGAGCAGTCTCCATAGTTGTACGTCATCAGTTTTTGACATGGTTTCATTCCACAAGTGGGCACAGGGCTGTGCAGGGCAGAAACTGGCTGGGGGCCTCCCTCCCAGCGTGAAAACTGAACCAAGGGCCTCCCACATAGAAGGCTTGCTCCCTTGAGAACCGAACTGGGTGCACACCCCAGTTCAGCATATGGGACTGCATGGGCCGGGGCCGGGATTTCATCCGTGGACCCCAGGGCTGCAAGGTAAGCACTCAACCCACTGAGTCATCCCGGCTTCCCCTGAGTCATTGTTTAGCCCCAGGCTGGGCAAGACATGGATCCCAGTCCACTGGTGGACTGCCAAGCAATTTTGGCTTGACCACCTAAATAAGAAAAGAAATAGCTAGTGGATCATGACACTTAGAGAAGTAGCCCTTGCCCTGAAAAAGTCTGCCCAGGCCTGGCTTAAACTATGGATCAAGAATTATGAACAGCAGGCTGTCACAATTTTGCCTACAATGCAGGAATTTAAAAGGGGAAAGCCGCAAACCTACTGAACTTAGAAACTGCTCAGAGAGTATGTTCGGGACAAATTACAGACCTTGCTAGGCTGAGCACACGTCCTGTTTTAAATGAGACAGAAAACATTGGTACTGTCCCATTTTAAATGGTACGTACGGTCAGCCTAGTCTCACTTGGTAAATTTAAGGTGTCAGTAGGCCTATCATATGCACCACTTGAAATGAGACAGTACTGTTGTTTTCTGTCCCGTTTCAAATGGTATGTTTACTAAGGACACTTATACTTGAAGAGCAGCCTAGCTGTCCACTTTCCACACAGTCATGGCTACTCAAGAATTTAGAAAGAGAAGCTTTATCTCTGTCTATTCTGCTCCAAGTAGCTAATGGAATAGCAAGTGCTTTTTTTGACTGGGTAAACTGTTTCCAGTGAATTCCAGCAGAAAATTGAAAGCCAGTACCCTCTTGGAGATGCCAGGATAGCTCAGCGGGTCGAGCACTGGCCTTGAAACTGCAAGGCCTGGGGATCAAATCTTTGCCCTGGCCCATGCAAACCCACACGTTGGACTGTGGCACGTAGCTGGTAACTGCCAGGAAGGCAGCAAAGGTTCTTGCCTCTCATGCAGGAGGACCCCAGTTCGGTTCCTGCCCCACACAACACCACATCCACCTGTGTGTAATGAAACTGTGTCACAACTAATGATGCACAACTATGGAGACTGCTCTGCCCTCCCCACCTTTCTTTCTGTCTCTCTCTCTGTCTCTCTCTCACCTTCTCTCAAACAGTAATATAAATCTTAACAAAAAAAAGCCAGTGCCCTCTTTTCCTTCTCCAGCTCTCTATGTCTCAGTCAAGGCTTCCAGCCTCTATCAGAACAGAGCTGCCCTGCGGTTCAACACTGCTTGAGAAGGCAGTGACCCAGCATTGGGTGAAGTCAGAGTCCCCAGTCCCTTACCCACAACCCATCAAATGTGAGGAATTCCACCATTAAAGAGCTTTCTCTGGGGGTTATTAGAACAGGTCCCTTAAAAGCACTGATGTATGGCCAAAGGAGGGTAATATTAAACACGCAATTTATGTTAGTCTAGATTCAGAGATCACATCCGCTAGCTGTCACCTGGAGAAGCAGGGAAGGGAGCTGGGGGCAGCTCCTTACTGATGGAGTGTGGGGAAGGCTTAGGCGTGTATGTTCCCATGTGACGTGCTACACCGGGAAGGCACATGGATTACTGGAGGAGAAGACACCCAGAAAGACTTAATGGTGGTGGGGGTGGGTCTCCCTAAGGATAATTTGCTTCTTAACTTCGCTGAAGGCCTCTAAAATCTAAAACACAATCTGGCAAATTCCTAGAAGGGCTGTTGTGACTGTGATGTAATTCACTGCTTAAAAGATTCTACTGGTTATAGTTCAGTTTGAGTAGGATTCAACTGCTCATCTGTTTGCCATTAAAAGTGTCATCTCCATCTTAATGGTCTTCAGCTTGAAGGAAATAAATTCTGGGTACTGAAGGCAGATAAACAGGGGTGGCTAATGTACAATTGCTTTGGCTCAAATTCAAGAGTGTTATGACTGCCTAATAAAACCCATGTGCTGTTTACAGCTACTATAATATATTGATTTTCCATTTAGTCTCCTATAAATTTAGAAATTCAACATCTTTATTTTCACCATAATTGTTATGCATACTTCAATTACATAGTGCCCACATATTTTAAAAAACTGCTCCCTGTCATTATGTCTAGTTGCTGGATTCCAAGTGCAGAAATAAATAGGGTCAATATTATTTGGCATTTGCATACCTGCAGGGTGTATACTCAGTGGGCTCAATAGCAAAGAAAAAGACATGATTGCTCTTTTGACCACTGGTACTTTCTTGAGTGGCAATAATGAACTTGATCAGCTGACCTGAAACTAATTTACACACAGGAAAACAAATAGAGAAAAGTCTTGCCTTTGATACATGGTACCCAAAGGACAATGGTTGATTTTCTAAAATGCCCAGTATTCTTTCTTCAAAAATCATTAAAAAAAAGAGTTTTGCAACAAAAGTATTATCGTCCTGCAGAGGCTGGTACTCTGAGCTGAGCTGGCCCAACTCAGCAGCCTTCTCCCATAGCTCTGACCTAGGTTTGCAAGGGTGGGACAGGCCCTTTCTGGGTAGCTCGCTGCAGGCTGACTCTCACTGCCATTAGCGTGTGTGCTCTATTCAATGTGTTGAGCATGTGTGCTGTGTTCACATGCGCTAGGATAACCCTGCTGGTGTGTGCTCAGTGGGGTGTGGGGGCACTAGAGTTCATGAGCTTAAAGTTTTATTTTTTCATGGGATAATAATCATCATTAAGTGACTATTCACTGAGGGTTTATTTGTTGAGTGCCAGATACTTTCTAGACACTGGAGATTGGCTGAGAACCAAAGACAGAATGTTCCTATCTTCACGGAGCTTCCGTTTTAGTGAAGAAAAAACGAACAATAAAGTAAACAGAAAGGGATAAATACTATGGAGGGGAAAAAAAGGTTCAGTGATGGGAATGTAAGTTCCCAATAGCCAATTAATTCTCACAGAATAGGCCATTGATTTTGTGAAACTCTTGTGTCTATAGGCAATCTAAGGTAACAACTAATGAAAAAAAATACAGTTCCATTATGAATGTTGGTTTGTATTTATTAAGTTAACAAAGAAGATGAAAATGAAACAGTGGAGATGTATGTTGGAATTTCACTCATCTGTTCATCAGTGACATTAATGACTTATTTGCTGAATTGGATAATTGTTTCTGAACACTGAAAAATCATTTTCTCAATTTTCTGTGCTTTTGACAATGTGTCATTTTTTTCCCTGTCATATTCTTAAGTCTAGACAATCAACAAAACAGTAAATCAAATCAAGCCCTTGAATTGTAGTATTTGCCAGTTTTTGAGGTGTAAATACTTCCACTACAGCTGATTTCAAGCTACCAAGTGACTTCACTGTACATAAAGTTGAGAAAACATGTGTAGTAGTATGCCATTAAATACCATTTTCACCATATAAATACAGAAATATAAATAGCCTTGAGAGCATAGACAATAATAAAATGTAATAAAGTAATTAGAAAATTATGAATGTTGAATTTTTATTACTTTTCTTTTTAATATAATTTATTTAATTAAATTTTTTAAATTATGGTAAAATACACATAATATAAAATTTGCCAACGTTGCCAAATCACCATCATCAAGTGATTCTCCTTATGTTTTTTTCTAAGGGTTTTATAGCTTTCAGTCTTAGATTTAGGTCTTTGATCTGTTTTGAGTTAACTTCTTTTACATGTGGATATCCACTTTTTCCAACACCATTTGTTGAAAACACTGTCCTTTTGCCATGGAATGGTCTTGGCACCGTTATCAAAAATTATTAGACTATACACACAAGGGTTTATTTCTCGGCTCTTTATTTTCTATTATTGGTTTGTAAAGCTGTCTTTATGCAAGTGCTACACTGTTTTAAGTGTTATAGCTTTGAAATAAATTTGAAATCAGGTAACATGAGACCTTCAACTTTGTTCTTTTTCAAGATTGTTTTGGCTATTTGGGAAAAGTTGCTTTTGAATTTTAGCATGTATTTTTCTATTTCTGCACAAAATGATGATATTTTATCCTGTTTCCAACAGTGTATCTGGTCAGCCTAGTGTCTCACTGGGCTAAATTCAAGATGTCAGTATGTACCATATGTACCATTTGAAACAAAACAGTACTATTGTATTCTGTCCCATTTAAAATGGTATGTCTAGACAGTCTAAAACAATCTTAAGTTTTCCAATCCATGAACACAGGATGTCTTTTTAATCATTTTTTGTGTCCTTTTAAATTTCTTTCCGCAAAATTTTGTAGTGCTCAGTGTATAAGTCTTTCACTTTCTCAGGTAAATTTTTCCTAAATATTTTATTATTTTTTGACGCTATTGGAAATGGAATTATTTTTTAATTTTTGTTTTGGACTGTTTATTTTTTTGTTAAAATTTATTTTATTGTTTTTGACAGAGACAGAGAGAAAGGGGAGGGCCCACAGCAGTCTCCATAGTTGCATGTCATCAGTTTTTTGACCTGGTTTTGTTCCACACAGGTGGGTAAGGGCTGCACAGGGCAGGAACTGGCCTGGGGGCCTCCTGCATGGGAGGCACACCCCCTTGAGCCAGGGCCAAACTGGGAGGTGAGAACCAAACTGGGGGCCTCCCGCATGGGAAGCACACCCCAGTTTAGCGTATGGGTCCAACTGGCTGGGACTGGGATTTGATTCTCGGTCCCTGGGGCTGCAAAGTGAGTTCTTAACTCATTGAGTCATGCTGGCTTCCCCTGGACTGTTCATTTATAACATTAGAAATAGATCTGATTTTTGTGATTTGATTTTATATCCTGCTACTTTGCTGAATTCATTTATTAGTTTTCACAGGTTGTGTGTGTGTGTGTGTGTGTGTGTGTGTGTGTGTGTGTGTGTGTGATATCTTTGGGTGTTGTATATATTTAAGAGTATGTTATCTGTGAACAAAGATAATTTTACTTATTTTCTATATAGATGCTTTTATTTCTTGCTTAATTGCTCTGGCTATAACTTCAGTACTGTGTTGAATAGAAGTGATAAAATTGAGCATCTGGGGGATGCCAGGATGGCTCAGTGGATTGAATACTTTTTTTGTAACCCTGGGGTCAGAGGATTGAGTTCTGGTTCCAACCTGTGCAAACCCATATGCTGAAATCCGGCATGCTCCCAGTTCAGTTCTTGCTGACGTGAGCTTCCCATGTGGAAGGCCCTCAGCCCGGTTCCTGCCCTGTGTGGCTCCGCACCCACTTGTGGAACGAAACTATATCGAAAACTAAATGTATAGCTATGGAGACTGCTTTGGGCTCTCCTCCTTCTCTTTGTCTCTCTCTCTCTGTCTCTGTCAAAAACAATAAAAAAAATTGAGAATCTGTGTCTTGCTCCTGATCTTACAGGAAGAGCTTTTGGGATTTTACCATTGAATATAATGTTTACTTTGGGCTTTATGTTGAGGTAGTTTCCTTTTATTGAATGTTTCTAACATGAAAGTGTGTTTAATTTTGTCAAAGAATTGTTTTGCATCAATATAGGTGATCACAACAATAAAAAAATATATAGGTGATCACATGGTAATGTGGTATAGCACGTTAATTGATTTTCTTATGTTGAGTCATCCTTGTTTTGAAGGATGAATTCTACTTGGTCATAGTGTGTAGCCCTTTTAATGTGCCATTCCATTCTGTTTGCTAGTATTTTGTTGAGGAGTTTTGTACTTATATTCACTAGGGATATTGGTCTATAGTTTTCTTTCCATGTAGTATGTTTGACTTCCATTTCAGGGTAATGCTGATGTCATAGAATGAATCTGAAAGTGTCCTTTCTTCTTTAGTTTTTTGGAATTAATTGAAATTTACATAAATTAATTTTTAGTCATTTTTGTGTTTAGCAATGACTGAAAATTCTTGAAAATTTAACAGTGGGCTCTCCTGAGCAAGTACCAGAGCATCAAAGCATCCCTGGGCATGATCATGCCCGAGGTATCCTAAAATGTTTGTTTTTAACAAGATTGTGCATAGAAAAAGAAAAACTGGGGTAATGAGAAAACTGACTCCTTTTTGTTATTGTTTTTGACAGAGAGAAAGAGAGACAGAAGGAGATAGAGACAGAGAGAAGGAAGAGGGCCCAGAGAAGTCTCCATAGTTGCATGCTATTAGTTTCTTACATGGTTTCATTCCACAGATGGGCATGGGGCTGTACAGGGCATAAACTGGTCAGGGCCCGCCACATGGGAGGCAAACCCCTATGAGCCAGGACAGGAGCCAAACTGGGGGCCTCTCACATAGGAAGCTTGTCCCGGTGAGAAACAAAATGGGGGCACACCCCAGTTCAGCATGTGGGTCTGCACAGGTTGGGGCTGGGATTCGATCCCTGGACCCTGGGTCTGCAAGAAGAGTGCTCAACCTGCTGAGTCATCCCGGCATTCCCCCTACTTTATTTTTGTTGAGAAGTAATGTTTTTTTCTAATGAGCTCATATGCCTAACAAAAGATATGTACATAAACCCAACAAAAGAAGGTTTATTGCAACTATATTTGTATTTATAATGGCTAAAAAAGTAAAAACAACTACATATTTTTATCTGAAGCAAAATAAATTATGTTGGACTTATACAATGGAATACTAATCCAGTGGTGAAAATAAATAAACTTCAGCTGCATGTGACAATATGGATGAATTTTATATACATAATATTGAGTAAGACATAAAAAAAAATACATATCTTTTGATTTCATTTGTATGAAGTTCAAGAATAGACAAAACTAATCCACTGTGGTAGAGTTAAGATAGTGGTTACCTTTGGGGAGAGGGCATGAGGAAATCTTCTGCTTAACTAGAAATGTTCTATATCTTGATCTATCTGGGTGGTTAAATGAGTGTGTACTTTTGTAAAAAAATTTTGAGCTGTAAATTTAAAGGTTTTTTTTTTAACTGTTTTTGACAGAGAGAGAGAGAGAGATACAGAGACAGAGAGAAGGGGGAGGGCCCAGAACAGTCTCCATAGTTGCACATCATTGGTTTTTCCACATAGTTTCATTCCACACGTGGGTGGGGCTGCACAGGGCAAGAACTGGGCTGGGGTCTCACTCTGGTGAGAACTGAACTGGGGGCACTCCCCAGTTCAGCATATGGGTCCACATGGGCCGGGGCCGGGATTCGATCCTCGGTCCCTGGGGCTGCAAAGTGATCGCTTAACCCACTGAGCCATCCCAGCTTCCCCGAGCTGTACATTTAAGATTATGCACTTCACTGAAGGTATGTCATACTTCACTAAAGAGCTAACAAGGGGATGCCTAGTTCAGTTCCTGCCCTGTGCAGCCCCACACCCACCTGTGTGAAATGCAACTCTGTCACAACTAATGATGTACAGCTATGGAGACTGCTCTAAGCCCTCCCCATTCTCTCTCCCACCTTCTCTCAAACAATAAAAATAAACCTTTAAGCAAACAAAAAAGTAATCATGGCTTGTCTCTGCTCTGCTGAAAACCCTATGTGTTCTCATAGTTTAAGTGACAGCCCATGTTGTCACACTGATCACGTTCTGTGTGAATTGGCCCCTGCTCTCTGACCTCTCCTGCTAAGCTTCCCCTTTTTGAAGCATTGTGGCCCCTTTGCTCTTTCTCAAACACGCCAACCATGTTCCTGTCCTAGGACTCTGGTGGTGGTCCCTTTGTCCTAAGCCTTCTTTGCCCAAATATGAGAATGACTGCACATATTTCCTTCTCCTTCAGGGTGCTCTGCTATGTCATCCTCTCAGTCATGAATTCTGACCAAAACACATAGAACAGCCAACTCTATCCCCAGTCCAACACTCTCTAGCCCCTGATCCAATTTTATTTCTCTTCTTGATCCTTACTACCTTCTGACTATATGCACGTTTATTGTCTTAAGTCATTGAATGAACCAAATAATGAATGAAATCTCTTGATGTTCTACCTGTACGTACAGGTAGAACATCATGTAGAACATCATTCATTCATTATTTGGCTGTGGTCTGATTTTATTCCAAAGGACTTCTGATGCAAGTTTAAGCTGGCTGTTTATGCAAAGCATTGGGAATAAATCCAGACGATCAAGTTCCATGAGTTTCAGTGGAGTTTTATGGGACTGTGGGGATCTCAAGACCTGGGAAGCAGCAAAAGATAACAGATCATGAAAGTCAGGTCCTTGTTATTGCCTTCCTTATGTTTAAGTCAGACAAGCTCAAGTCGATTGACAATTGTGCTCCCATCTTTGCTTAGGAAATAAATATATGTGAATTGCACGTCATTAACAAAAAGTTGGTGCTGTGAGTTAGGCTACCAGCTGGTATTGGCAGTAATTAAAATGGAGCATTATGGCGTTATAATTCTGTTAAATGCAAACTTATCTTGTAGCAAGTGGGAACAAAATGAAGACTGAATCTCATTAGACACAACTACTCACTCAGACTCTTCCATCAGACGCAAAGAGGCCTCAAAGGCCAGCTACTGTGCACATGGGAGATGCAGGCGGAATTGAACTTCCTTTGACGTGTGTCTAAGAGAGGCAGCTGCACAGAGGGACACAAAGTTCCTACCTCATCATATTTTTAATGCTGATGGAAATTGAGGAAGGATGCACACAAGCCACAGCTGCATTTCTGAGCATGGGCATTTAGCGACATCTAAGGGGGCTTCTTTGCCTCTTAGACACATTAGTATCTTCTTAAGACTGATTATGTGAGGATTAGTGAGTGGACCTGACTCCTCAGGAAAACGGAGTGAGGAGAAAGTGTAAGAGCGGGGCGTGCTCCTTTCTGAAGCAGCTGGGACGTCTTATCAGAGGCGGTTAACCCTGGAGAACAACTGATTACCCAGAAGGAGAGCAGCTGAAAGGAAGGCTCTGGGGGCCACCAGCCCAGACAGCCACCAAGCTGCCAGGCCCGGAAAGGCAGGGCTCCCCTGGCTGAGTGTCAGCTGACAGCTGTGGCCACAGCCCTGACAGAGCCCCAGGGGGTCATTTTCCAGGGCCCAAGCTGGAAAAGCTTGGACAGCAGCATTGACTCAGCTGTTTGGGTAATTCTGAGCATTTGGTGTCACATCTGGTCTCAGTGATTTGGTTACTGTTTTACATATTTTATTTCACATTGGGTATTAAAGGAGGAAACCAGTCACTCACACAGGCGGGGAGTGTGGACAAAGATTCCGCTTCTGAGCAAGTGTTAGAGCCATGAGGTTAATATGCTCCCATCAAAACTCTGCTAATTGAAGCCTGGGTCAAGTCTGGGAAGGTAGGAATCCTTCTTCCTTGGATGAAGTGATCATCATTCAGCTCCTTCTGATGGTGACCTCCTTGCTCTGACTGCCTTCCCGGTTATGAACATAACTTTTTTTTTTTTTTTTTAATGTCACTCGCCCATACTGTAGTTCTGGCTCTGTAAAAAGAGAAAATCTCTAATGCTTAAGGTGCCTCTGAGTCACTGACATGTGATCATTTATATACGAGTAGACAGATGAAAGACAGTCAGCAAACATGAAGCACTGCTGTTATTACTAGACTCCACCTGGAAGGGGAATTGTGTGATCTGCAAGCAGTGTGTCTTAGAGCAAAGAGTGTGGGATTTCCACCTGGGTTTGCATTCAGGTTCTGCCTCCGGCCTGCTGGATAGCTGTGGATGAGTCCCATAGCCCGATGTCCTCACCTGTGAGTGGGGATAGCACTGGCCTTCACGTGGTTGCTGTGAAGTCCCATGAGGTGAGCTATGTGATTGTGCTTTGAGACCTGTTCACCCAATAGTGTCTTCATCCTGGAGAATTTCAAGGCTCTCTGTGGTGTGGGTGCTTGCTACATGCCTCCTATTCTTCCTCAAACCCTGCTCCTCCCCAACATACCTCTTTTTTCCCACCCATCCCCCTTTCCCCATGCCCACAGCCTCCCTCACCCATCCCCTGGCCACCTTCCAGATCCTGCTGGTCCAAACCTTCAGCTGCAACCCACTGCTCCAGGAGTGACCTCACTGATCTCTGAATTTGTCACTTGTACATGCCATTGAACACTCAGAAGTGACAGCACAGCCTTCTCTGGCTGTCCTTGTGCATAGTCCAGATCGCCCTAAGTAAATTCCTAAGCCCCCAAAAGCCAAACCGATGCTTGATGTACATGTCTGTGCAGTGGCCGGCTGGCAAGGTCAACAGAGCCCGGCCGATGTTCCGATGACAGGATTGAAATGGTGTTGCTGAAATGATATAATGGTTCCCCAGGGTTTCCTGTTATCCTCTGTCAAGCTGGAATGAAAGTGACCACCGTTGAGAAGGTGGTGGGACTGTTATTCCCTGGGGACAGCAGACGGCCCCCAGGCTGGCAGATGGCAGGGAGGAGGTCCTTCAGCCAGCCCCAGCTGAGCTGTTTGCTGAGCTCCCACAGGGTGGGGAATGGGGACAGCAAAAACCAGAGAGCTCTTTTGTTTCCAGAAACAAGAGACTTATTGTGACTTTTCCTCTAATTCTAAAATATCTATTAAGCTTTCACAGTGAGCCAAATACTATTTATAGGGTATCTAATCAGATGGTTCTTGCCCTCAGAGTCAGTTTTAAAAGCACAGTAATCATAGCTTTTTAGATAGTAAAGAAATGTGTTTTCCCCAGTGGCACGTGGTTGAGCCCCGCCCATGCTGTGGCTTCCAGCTGTGTGGACCCACAGGGGCTGCTTTTGGCAAAGTGGGGGAAGCGAACAGCATGGTCTTTCCAGCACCAGGTCTAGCACTAACAATCAGACATCCTTTCTGTTATTGGTCATGCAGCCCAACCCTGCGTCCTGAGCAAGGCTTTCTTCCAAAGGAAGCCTTCTGCATCTATCTCCCTAGACCCCTCTACGGGTCATATCCTAAAAAATGAAGCTTCTCATTAATAGAGCGAACCAGACAAAACATAGAGCAAAGATGGTCAAATAGTAGCAATCTCGTAAAGTTCGTCTAATAGATGTCATATTGAAAGAAGCAGATAAACTTATTTTAGTTGATAGCTTAAGGAAGCGGTCCCCAACCTTTGGGGCACCAGGGACTGGTTTCATGGAAGATGATTTTTCCATGGATGAGGATGGGGTGGAGGGAGGGGGATGCACAGTTCACAATAGGGTTCGTGCTCCTAGGAGAACCTAATGCTGCTGCTGGTCTGACAGGAGGCAGAGCTCGGGCAGTAATGTGAGCAGTGGGGAGCGGCTGTAAATACAGATGAAGCTGTGCTCGCTTGCCCACTGCTCACCCTCTACTGTGAGACCTGGTTCCTAACAGGCCATGGACTGGGGGTTGGGGACCCCTGGCCTAAGAGAACTTAGCCATGACTAGGAACCCAAGCTCCTGGTGCTGCGTGTCTGGCTGTCCAGTATGAGTGCATTGTTCCCCTCAGTTATCAAAGGGAGAAAATAATACTTTCCTCAGAAGTTTGGCATGACAATTAAAATTTGCAACCTAGAGGAAGGCTCTCAATAACTAATAGGCATGTACTACTGGCACGTCTTGATGATCTGTTGGTGATGGAGCAGATCTGAGGCAGTAAGTCTTCTTGTCTATTTGGAAGGCATGCTGAATGCTGAGTGCACACATATCAATACTGTTCTAAGTAGTTGACATATATTAATGTATGTAACTCTCATAACAATCCTCTGATGTAGATGCTATTCTTCTTCTTCTTGCTATCTTACAGATATGGAAATAGAGGCACAGAGAGGCAAGGTAACTCCCCCAAAGTCACATAGCTGGAATGGGGCAGGTCTGGGGTTCAAACCCAGGCAGTCTGCCTCCAAAGTCCACACATGTAATCTCTCTGCATCTTACTTCTCTCTGGTACCTATAATTCACTGGAATACAAACTGAATTTCAAAAGACTGTCTTATTAAAAATCAAGGAAAAGGGGGAAGCCAGGATGGCTCAGTGGGTTAAGCACTCGCCTTGCAGCCCTGGGGTCTGAGGATCAAGTTCCATCCCAGGCCCGTAAAGTCCCATATGCTGAACTGGGGTGTGCTTCCCATGTGGGAGGAACCCAGTTCGGTTCCCATTGGGATGAACTTCCCATGTGGGAGTCCTCATCTTTCAATCCAGGCCTGGTTCCCACCATGCGCAGCCCCTACCACCTGTATGGAATGAAACTATGTCAAAAGCTGATGACGTACAACTATGGAGACTGCTCTGGGCCCTCCCCCTTCTCTCTGTCTCTGTCTGTCTGTCTCTCTCTGTCAAAAACAATAAAATAAATCTTTTTTAAAAAAGGGGAAAGACCTTAACAAGCACCTCACCAAAGAAGATATACAGATGGTAAATAAGCACATGACAGGGTCCCTTTGATAATTTGCAAATTAAAACAATAATGAGGTACCACTGCGTACCTATTAGAATAACTAAAATCCAAAACACTGAGACTCCCAAATGCTGGTGAGGATGTGGAGCAACAGGAACTCTCATTTATGGCTGGTGGGAATGCAAGATGACACAGCCACTTTGAAAGACGGTTTGACAGTTTTTTACAAAACTAAATACACTCTTACCATAGATCTAGCAACTGTGTTCCTTGATATTGATTCAAAAAGCAGAAAACATGTCTATAAAAGAAACTTGAACATGGATGTTTTAGGTAGCTTTATTCATAATTGCCAAAACTTAGATGCAAACAAGATGCCCTTCAGGAGGTGAGTAGATGAAACATCTAGATAATGAAATAATATTCAGCATAAAAAAGACATGTACTATCAAGGCTGAAAAGACATCGAGGAAGCTTCAGTGCATCTTACTAAGTGGAAGAAGCCAATGTGAAAAGACACTACTGTGTGATTCCAACTATATGACGGTCCAGAAAAGGCAGAACTATGGAGACACAGAAAGGTCAGTGGTTGCCAGGAGGACGGGGGAGAAAGGGATGAACCGGTGGCACACAGAGGATTTTTAGGGCTGTGAAACTGTTCTGTAGGATACTGTGATGATAGAGATCTGTCATTAAGGTGACCAGACGTCCCACTTTTGGCGGGACAGTCCCGATTTTTAACAATTTGCCCCGTGTCCCGCGGCATTTTAAAGAAGTCCCGATTTTTGGAAAGAATGCACGACAAGCTAGGGAACGGCGGGAGATAGACCAAATTTTTAATCAAGAACCCCCTCCCCCCCCAGTCAATGGTGTCCCGCTTTACCAATGTTAAAATATGGTCACCTTAGTCATTACACATTTGTCAAAACCATAGAATGTACACCAACAGCGAACCCTGAGGGGAACTATGGGCTTTGGGTAATAATGACACGTTAATGTAGGTTCATCGATTGTAAAAGATGTACCCTCTGGCAAAGGCTGTTAATAGTGAAGGAAGTTTTAGGTGTGTGGGGACAGGGGTAATTGGGAAATCTCTGGACTTTTTCTCAATTTTGCTGTGAAGCTATAACTGCTCTAACAACTGGCCTATATATATATATATATATATATTTTTTTTTTTTTTTAAGATTTATTTCATTGTTTGAGAGAAGGTGAGAGAGAGAGAGAGAGAGAGAGAGAGAGAGAGAGAGAGAGAGAGAGAGAAGGGGGAGTGGGAGGGCCCAGAGCAGTCTCCATAGTTGTACATTAGTTGTGACATGGTTTCATTCCACAGGTAGATGTGGGCCGTGCAGGGTGGGAACTGAACTGGGAGCCTCCTGCATGGGATGTGAGAACCTTCGCCACCATCTCTGTGGTTACCAGATGTGCCATAGTTCAGCATATGGGGTTGCATGAGCTGGGGCTGGGAATCAAACCCCGGACCTTGCGATTTCCAGGCAAATGCTCAACCGCAGATCTATCCCAGCATCCCTAGCCTGCATTTTAATTAAATAAAAAAGTGTTTTGGGGGTTCAAGGAAGTCTTTGGACTGACTCTCCTGTTAAGTTCCCTAAGGTCTAACTTCAGTCCTCAGAAAAGAAACTCCCTAATTCTATATAACTCAGAGTTCATTATAAAACATAACACCATGCCAAAGCTGTTTGCATGTTGATAAGGAAGAATTACATATTAACACATGGTATTGAAATACGGAGCTGAGAAATAAGAATGTTTCTAGATATTAGAGTGGTCAGAATAGCTTCTGATAATCTAGGCGCAGGCTATTCACGCCTGGGCATTTAGTGTATTATGTCTTCGACATACTTGTGAGCGAAATGGTGTGTGGGCTCCTGTCAGGCAACCATATGTGAATGAGTCAGAAGAGCTTCAAAACAATCCAAGCTGTTAGTGAAATTAAGAAATTAAACACATGCAGAGACATCAACACTGTGGCACTCAGAGGCAATCTTTAGACACATCTGATGTGGAACTAATAAACTCAGATGCTGCACGCTGAAATGTTCATTCTGTCTTTGATTTTGTCTTATAGTATCGAAAGTCAGACAATGTAAGTTTGCTCAATAAGTTGATTTTGACTAACAATTTCAGAGCCCAAATGGAACTGGGCCAAGCTGAAAAGAACTCAAATTGGAATAAAAATGGAAAATAGCACTTGTTATATAGATACGGTGATTTGCAGGCAATACCTCTTTGCTGTCAAATGCTACTTCTGTTGTACCTGGACTATACAAGGGAAGAGCTGGCTAAGGATTTATAAGCTGAGGTTTTAGTTCTGTCTTTAAGAATCTGAAAGCAGGGAAGCCGGGATGGCTCAGTGGGTTAAGTGCTCACTTTGAAGCCCTGGGGACCGAGGATCGAATCCCAGCCCGGCCTGTGTGGAGTCCCCCAGTTCAGTTCTCACCGGGGCGAGACCCCAGCCTAGTTTTTGCCCTGTGTAGCCCCGCCCACCTGTGGAATGAAACTATGTGCAAAAATCGATGATGTGCAACTATGGAGACTGCTCTGGGCTTTCCCCTTCTCTCTGTCTCTGTCTCTGTCTCTGTCTCTCTCTTGCTGTCAAAAACAATAAAAATAAAATTAAAAAAAAAAAGAATCTGAAAGCATATTACTTAATAAGTCTGCTGAGTAAAACCTCTTTTATTGTCTCTGTAGAAATCCTGGTATTCAATTAGAGTAGAGCATAACTCATTTTATTATCTTTTGAATTTCTAATTTCTTTAATAGATACTTCTTCCAAATCCTTCTCTCCTTGTGAAGTAGTCAAACACAGGTGTAGAAATAAACTCACTATCCAGGACCCCTTTGTTTTTTCTTAGAGCAGATATAAAGAGCACCCCAGAATTCTGTGTTGTGTTTCGTTTTGTTTTCTTTCTGGTTTTATAATTGCTTTAGATGTAAATTGCTTGGGGTCGACATTTGCATTCATTTTTATTCACATTTTACTGGAATGTTTTCCCTGCTGACATGTTTAGTACTCCTTAAGAACAAGTTATATCTTCCTTCACGAATAACTAGTTTTTGGAATGGAAAAGAATGTGTATAAATAACTCATACTCCTTTGACTTCTTTAAGAAGTACTTGCTGTCTCTGATATTTTCCTTCTGGGCACAGAAGGTCATTTATATCTCAGAGCATTCATGGCAGGCAGGGCAAGAATACTCAATTAGGACAGGAAGGAAACTTTTTTTCCCCATATTCTTTTCTTTTAAAGATTCATTTTATTATTTTTGACAGAGGCAGAGAGAGACAGAGAGAAGGGGGAGGGCCCAGAGCAGTCTACATAGTTGTATGTCACCAGTTTTCAACTTGGTTTCATTCCACACAGGTGGGCAGGGGCTGCTCAGGGTGGGAACTGGGCCAGGGGCCTTCCACATGGGAGGCACGCCCCCTCGAGCCAGGGCTGAACCCAGGGGAGAGAAGGATGGGGAGGGGGAGGCTGAGAACAAAATTGGGGGCCTCCTGCATGGGAAGCACACCCCAGTTCAGCATATGGGTTCACATGGGCTGGGGCCAGGATTCGATCTTCAGTCTCTGGGGCTGCAAAGCGAGCACTTAACCCGCTGAGCCATCCCAGCTTCCCAAGATAATTTTCAATCAACAAGAGGAATGAGTTGTCCCCTTCACTCTTCCAAGTCATCCCACAAGGGAATTCCTCATACGTGAGGCAGGTGCTCAGCCATCAGGGTTGTGGTTACACTAATGAGAAGTGGAAGGTCCAGATTTCCAGGCCGTGGTCGGTGATGACAAGGCCTAGACAAGGTCCCCTGAGTTCAGCCTGAGGAGTTCATTGAACGTCAGCCAAACAGCCTCAGTTAGTAGTTGGAATGAGACTTTGGAAGTTGATGCATCAAAATAGTATTCTCAACCTGCACCCATGTTTGTTTCACACATACAGCCAAGTGATGTCCCTACCCAACGACCCTGTAGTTAAAAGGGACATTACCAACACCTCCTTCCAGAGAGGAGCAAATGCCTAATGTACACTGATGGTGATGGGAAATAGGCTTAAATGAAAAAATTGGCCACCTTGGGTGGAGTCTGACTGCCTTGAATCCTAGTAACAATATATAAAATGTATTATCTTTCACACACACATACACACACACACACATAGTATTCTCAGCTGTCATCTTTCCTAGAAGCTCATAGTTGTAATGCTTCTTTGCCAGAGTTCCCATCCAGATAGATGGGTCTTACTACTTTGTGGCACAGAGCAGAGCTCCCTATGTCCCTCCCAGCTGGGGCTGGCCTGGAGTGTGGAGCTCGGAGGTGAGAGGACACTGGAGAGGCCACAGCTGCCGGGCCCACTACGGAGGGAGAACTCTCAACCCTGTTCCACTGATTCCAGGCTGTGGCTTCTCCTGGTGCACGGTGCCTACTCACTCTCATTGTCCTTTGAACATTCACCTTTCCCAGCATGTCTTCCTCACATTGCTCTCTTTTGTGTTATCTTTGAATGAGGCTGTTGGTACTAAGTCAGCAAATACTACTTTTTGTTTCATGGTGGTGCAGTAGATCCTCTGTCTGTTCACTCATCTTTTATCTCCAGAGATGATATTTAAAGAACAAGTGCAGGGCACTTGGCAGATGCTTAGTGAACACAGATTGATCAATTGATTGATTGACCGATTGACTAATTGCTTGATTGATGGTAGTCCCTGCTCTTTGCTTAGATTACTGCAATGCATTCCTTTGAGGAGGGAGTGGTGAGCAACATGCATTGGAAGAATGGGTGGTACTACAACTGGCTGAGGCTAGAATAAGAGGTCTAGCTCTGAGAGACCCACATTTGCATGATTAAATCCAGAGGGGCTTTAAAGCACTCAAAGCCTCAGCATTCAGAAGTCCTGGGGAAAAGAGAGTTCACTGTGTCTGGCCCAGACCGTTTGCAGTTTTCAATGGCTCGGGATCTTGTGCAACAAAAATGAGTGTTATAAGGCCTAGTTTCTGGCTGAATTATGTAGTTAGAAATATGGTTGATTTTCTCCCCCCATGAGCTTCATAGCTTTCTACTACGAGGGACTAGCAAAAATATACCTTTGAACAGCACAGAGATAATATAACTCCACTGGTATTCTTGAAATAGTCATGTTAAACACTGAAGATCTGAATTTCATTATAAATCAGAGAGATTTCTAGCTGCCATTGCTAGGCTCAAAGCTGATTCAGTGAATGTATGTTTTTTGGGGGTTTTTTTGTATTTATGATGCCTGGAAAAAATAATTATACAGAGGAATATTCTTTATTATGTTTTTCTTATTTAATAAAAGAGAATTTGGTCAGGCTAATTACCAAATTAAGCTTGCCCCTAATGAAGCTCAGCAGATTAATATTAAAAGTTATTGACAATAAACATTTTTAGGAGGCTAATGGGTACTTTAAAAATAGAAACATTATGATAACCACACTTTAAGTCTAATAAGTAAAAATATGGTAACCCCCCCACCCATTATTCACAAAAGGAAAATTACAGCCCGTTTGTGTGCAAGTCATGCACTCAGGAGGCTGTCCAGAAAATATTCAGCCATGTAATATGAAAAATGGAGGCATTTATGGCTGGAGTTTTTCCAGACAGCCTTCATATACATACATACATACATGCATGCATACATACATACATACATATCCTTTTAGCTGAAATTCTATAATTTGATGTATATGATTACAGAACAAGAACAAATAGGAAAATGGTATGAAATTTCAGCAATAAAATATGTTAGAATGGCTTGTAGCACATTTAAATAAAGTGATTTTAAAGAAATCACCCTACTAGATATTGTAATCCATGTACCTATGCATTCTGTTTTACTCTATTTTCAAATGAATAAAATTTAGAGGCATAGGGCTTCACCTCTAAATAGCCAAGGCCTTCTTTAGCAGTAAAACTATCATCCTTTTTCCAGAAGACTTCAAAATCCACGTCACAGATACCTGAAAAACAAGAATGCTCAATTGGCTGGTTGTCCTTATGTGATAATAAAATAATCTGCTCTATAACATCTCATTTTTACCGCTGGCAGGACTATGACTGTACTCTAACCAGAAAGACATCTGTTAGCAATTTGTAGGCTCTGCATGACCCACGGTTTTATAGGAGCTTCATCTGAAACTCTGATTCATCTGGTAAAGAGTTAGCTAATGTAAGGGGGGGTGGGGGCAGCCAACCCCCCCAACCCCCCTCCTGGGGATCTGGGGAAGAGTCTGGTTAGTTCTAGGCTCTGCCTCATAGCATCTGTCATGACGAGCCTGGGGTTTAGGTGTTAGGCAGTGAAACTGCCCATGTCAGGCTTGGAAATTGAAGCTAGGAGTTTGGTCTCTTGCCTTGTCATCCTATATTTTCTTTAATCTTCTTTTACTCTCGCAAAGTGGTACATTCTGACTGGCCATAAGAATGTTTCTCAAGTTATAAAACCGTGAGACATGCATGCACACACACACACTAGAACTAAATGGAAAAGCTCAACCCTTGGGTTCCCATAGACCTGGCTTTAAATCCAGGTTGTTACTCATAGTTCTGTGACCTTGGGGAAATTAACTTTCTCACTTACTTATTTATAAAATGAACATAATAATGTCTACCTTGATGGAGGATGATCTATGTAATGCCCCTGAAACAGAAAAGAGTATATAATAAGGTTGGGGAACCCCACCCCCACCCCTGAATGTGCTGCTATGTGTCAGATCTATTTTAGGCCCTGGTATTTGCACAAACCCATTCAGAGGACAAACCAGGGAATTAGGGCTAAAAGTTCTGGTTACTTCTCTCTCTTGATACTAAAAGAAACACAAAGGATAAACCTGCTTTGCATTTTGTTAATTGTGCGGTTTCCTCTCCACCTAAGTAACTGCACAGGCTTACAGGGGAAAGAGGTCCTTGGCTGAAGTACCTGTCACCTAGGAGAGTTTGAAAGAGTTGCTGAATTTCTCTGAGCTTCAGTATGTTCAGATCTAAACTGTAAAGATTAACATCTAACTTGCAGAACCATTTCAACATGATAACATTATAACATGAGTGGTTGCTGCTATTTTAACCCTTGCAATGCTTCATATTTCCAAGGACAGTCAGCAATGTCTTAGAGCAGGGGTCTCCAAACTTTTCAGCCATGAAAAGTGAGTACAAAATCTGTACCTAAAATCAGTCTGACTCCAGCAAGTGTTCTCCTAACTCAGCATTTCTCTATTTCATCTGCACTTAACCCTATTAGAAGAAATGCAACAGACTGTTAACCAGGCTGCATTAACTATCAAACAGCAGTTTGGTAGTTAATTTGGACACTCGAGGTCCAAATAAAAAAGAATCAAAACATAGATGTTGTTTTTAATTATTTATTTAATATTATTTTATTCAGATAAAAAGGTCTCCATGGGCCGGATGAGAAGGCCTTGCGGGCCGCATCCGGCCCGCAGGCCGTAGTTTGGAGACCCCTGTTTTAGAGGACAATGCTCCCCTGAGAAGAGAGGACAAACTAATCACGTGAAACAGTGACAACCTCCATAATGAGCAGAAATACAATTCGACTGGACATATGATAGTTTTCCAGGAACAAATATTTCCAAATCATTGCATGATCTACTTTTGTTTTCTTTTTTTCATGGAGTCTATGGGAGAACAGGAAATACGAACTCTGACCCATGCGATGGTTTCCCAATCACCTACATCCTTAGGAAATACAAACACATTTTAATAAGTAGATCTTAAAAAAATATGTGCCAAGGCGACATACATATTGTCTTAAGATTATTTGATTTTGTTGACTATAGTGTTGCCTTTCCCTTTCCTATGTGATAGGTTTTACAAACATAGGACAAACCATCAAGTTCTTCCTTAGGAGTCAGTAGTGCTCAAGTGAAATGTGAAGAGACCTGCTTTTCTGAGGTTTGTTAGCTCAGACTAGGCAAGAATGCCTCTTCTAGTCTGAATCCACCAAAAGATGAGCCTGCACACCCCACACGGATCTACCAGGATTGGCCCCTGCCAGTGTGATACCTAGTCATCCTCGGACCAGAGGTCAGCTACCCTAGTTTCTACTCACACCTCTCACTACCAGAGAGGCTATGAGTACAAAATCTGTACCTAAAATCAGTCTGACTCCGGCAAGTATTCTCCTAACTCAGCATTTCTCTATTTCATCTGCACTTAATCCTATTAGAAGAAATGCAACAGACTGTTAACCAGGACGCAAGCACCAGTTGCTTGAGATTTTGCTGGTTGCTTGGGTGCCCCTTAACTGAGAGTCTGTTGTTAAGCTCCTAGACAGGGAGATTCACCAGTACTTCTCACTATAAGGAAAACAAATTCTTAAATACATTTCTTGTCCTGTTAGAGTAAAGCCATAAGACATTCAAGTCTATTGACTTTATATTTCATTTTCATCTTTACTTTCTCTTCCATGCTTTTCTACCCTTCTCCCTGTCCCCCACCCCTATCTTGCTTCTCCATTTTATTCTTATTTTCTCTACTTCTGCTCAATTCTCTTATTCCAACCAAGCACCCCAAACTCTGGGAGATGAAACTGCCTACCAACTGCAGCCACCATCACACGTGGCCATGGAGCTGTCCCGACAGACTGCACCCACCTCATGGGGGCACAGCCAGCATGTCCTTATATGGCATCTCTGGGAAGGAGCCCCTACTGCTGCACTCACCAGGGGTAAACACTTTAGTTTCCTCCAGCTCTTTCTCCTAGTATTTACCTAGATTCATATTTCTCAGCAATGTACTCTGCAATTCCTTTTTAATTCAAGTTTATGTTGAATCCCATTTCCGGAATTGCATATACTTTTTCTTCATTTATGCTCTTAATGTAGAGGGAAGGGGGGAATCTTTTATTCTTGAGAAAGAATGAATAAAAGGTACATCTGAGTCCTAGCAACACTCCTGTTGGAGACTTTTCTCAGATGCTATCAGGCTCCTCGCCTGTCCATTGCTATCGAAGAGTGAGGCACTCCAAATTCTTTGGAAATTTCCTGGATGCTCGTGGAGCTGGTCTGGCCAGCAGCTTCCCTGTTGGATGACTAGGTGGCTTTTTCTTTAGAGACACTGCAAATGTCAGCATCTTCAGTGTATTAAGAGAGAAATCTTGCAATCTCTTGCTTCCTTTTCCAGGGTACCAGAGGGCAGACTGCTGGTATTCTGCAACAAATTAGGAAAGTAAAAAGTCAGTTTGAGGAATTACACTATGTATTCCTGTGCTCAAAACTAAGGCTGACCCCTGCTTTCTCTCTAGTTATCTCTTCCAAAGCATAGACTCTGGTCCCTTGACATTTGGGATGATGAGGATGGCTCATGGGACAGGGGGTAGGTGGGTAGGGGTAGGGGTGGGCAGTCATCTGATTTCTGGGGTTGGGGGGGTGAGCTCCACCTTTCACTTCCTGGTCTTCAGGTTATGTGCCTTTCACAGGTCCTGTGGAAAGAACTGGTACTGTGTTAATCCCTCTGAAAACCCAACTATTAACTTTCACTCTGCTAAATTAACTGCTACTCCTTAATTAACTCTTAACAATGTGTTCAAACCTTTCATTCTCTGTTGTCTCCTCTACCAAAACATGTGAACCCTGTGGTTTTATATATATATTTTTTATTCTGAAAGGAGAAAGGATACATATATGTGGCTAATTAATCACATGTAATCAGAAGCCTTAGATCTGTCAATCTTGCTGGAAAAATTCTGCTGGTATTGCTAACAGGAGGGAAGGGGTAGAGGACACACTATGGGTGGTAAGGAAAGTGTCTGTCTGTTCAGCAGCCTGGTGAGCTAGAGAAGCTATTCTCCCAACTGAGGCAGGACAAAAAAAATTTAAAGATCTATTTTATTGTTTTTGACAGAGACATAGTGAGACAGAGACAGACAGAGACAGAGAGAAGAAGGAGGGCCCAGAGCAATCTTCATAGTTGTATGACAACAGTTTTCAACGTGGTTTCATTCCACACAGGTGGGTGGGGGCCATGCAGGGTGGGTACTGGGTTGGGGGCCTCCTGCATGGGAAGCACACCCCAGTTCAGCATATGGGTTCGCACAGGCCGGGGCCAGGATTTGATCCTCAGACCCCAGGGCTGCAAAGCTAAAGCTTAACCCACTGAGCCATCCTGGCTTCTCTAGATCTTATTATTTAATGAGTTAAAAAAGAAGCATTATGTCACAACTTAAATATTATGATACATACATTTCCACGTATCTACGTATTTTGTTTTGACACTTAATGTTTTCTGAGAAAGGGTCCATAGGCTTTACCAGATGCCCCAAGTGTTTAAGAATGTTGCCTTAGGGTTTCAAACACAGCATTTGGGTAAGGAGACCAGATTTTAACATTG
>PVKE010010419.1:30615-42616 GCA_004027555.1 Craseonycteris thonglongyai | reverse complement strand
GTTTGCAAATATTTTCTCCCAGTTGGTTGGTTGCCTCTTTGCTTTGTTGATGGTTTCCTTTGCAGCGCAGAAGCTTTTTAGCTTAATAAGGTCCCATTTGTTTATTTGTGCTTTTACTTCCCTTGCCATTGAGGTCAGATTCATAAAGCATTGGACCTTTCTGAGCCTCAACTTTCTAATCTGTAAGTTGGGATGATGATTCGAACCACTCCCCAGGGTTTGGGATGAGGATCCGTGTTGATAGCATAAAAAAACAGGAAGGATTTTTGCTACCAAAGCAGCACCCGGGAACGCGATGAAAATGAACGGTTTGCTTTTCTCCTCCCTGGCATTCCGCGGGAGACAGGAAGAGACTGGGCACTCGTTCCCATCCTGCACGGGCAGGCTGGTAGGTGCCTCCGTCCCTGGAAATATTTCTGAAGATTAAGCGTCTGAACCTGCAAGGAGAAACCAGTGGGAGGCCCAGGACAGCTTCCGAGGGAAGTGACTTGCGAAAAGCACCCACGATGCGTGTGCTCAGCCCCACTTTTTAAGAACCAAAGAACCCCATTGTCGCTGGTGCTTATAAAGATGCTAGCACAAAGTCGTGACCAGCGTTTCTGTTTCAAGATCCGTGTGTGTGTGTGTGTGAGTGTGTGTGTGGATTTCTGCCCATCGGTGTTGAAGCCATACAGCCCATGTCTCTCTGGGACAACCCAGCCAAGGGCTGTCGTGTGAGTTGGCCTGGGCTGCTACAACAGCCATCGACTAGGGGGCTGAAACAACAGGCATGTACTTACCACAATCTGGAGGCATGTTCTTCCTGCATGTACATACATGCAATTCCATCCCAGTAACCCCCAAAGTCTTTCCAGCATCAATGCCAACATCTAGTCCAGTCTCGTGTACATCAGATACAAAGGAGATGATTTGAGGTACAAGTTCTCCGGAGACTAAAGTCCTCTCTAGTTGTGGAGCTGCAAGAGGAAACAAGATACGAGGTGTGATCAAAAGATGCAATGAATGCTTACCTTTAAAAAATTATTACAGTAAGAGACACATGGTTGTTAATACTCCTCAAAATAGTGCCCCTCGCTTCGAACTATGTGTCTTTTACTATAATAAATTTGATTTTATTTAAACATACACTGTTTTTTGTTTTTTGTTTGTTTTTTTTCTATCATACCTGAATTGATTCAGGTCACACTTTGCAGTTTCTGCCCAATAAAAACATGACGGTGTGTCCTCATCCACCTTCTTCACCACATCTGGCAGCGTACGACTTCTGACTCCTCCCCAAAGTCAACATGGCCGTGAAAGGTGAACGATTTGGATGGACTCAGGACATCAAGGAGTCCACGACAGCGCAACTAAAGACACTCACGAAAGAGGACTTGCAGCCCGAGAAAGGGGCATGCACAGTGGGATCCGTGTGTTTGAAGAGAGGGTGTGTATTTTGAGGGGGGTGAATAGCAATGTGTCTTTTACTGTAATAATTTTTTTTATGTAAACGTTCACCGTGTCTTTGGATCACACTCATATGAGCTTTCAAAATACAATGGTGGGGCATCAACGTACATGCTTATCCCCAAAGAGAGAAACATAAAGTAGGCCGGGGGAGCAGATCCCAAGCAAGTCCACGATGTGTTACAGCCGGGCAGATCCCACGAGATCTTCGGGCTTGGGCATCCTCCTCTTCCTCTCAATACTTCCCCTTCTGGGCCCTCTGAGGTGGCAGCGTCATCCCCAAGGCCACACTCTTGGGATGTCGCTCTTGCTCTCTGGGGGACACTGGTCACGGCCTTTGACAGAGAGACAGCAGTGCCGTCTTCTTCCCCCCAGACCTCTGGCCTGTGAATTCTGGGCCTGTTGTGGGAGCGAGGTCTTCTCTGAACTTTGGATTCCTTCTGCCCTTTTCCAGAAGGGTAGCCACATGTACAGCCCAATGGCTCTACAGCTCCATCTTGCAGAATCCAAGAGGCCAGGAGTTTGCGCCCACAGTTGACCGTCTTTGCTGTTCCCACCCCACCTCTCTCTCCTGACTGCTGCTGAAACGGCTGCCTAAGTGTGCGGGTTGCACCCACCACCTATCACGTTGTCGCTGTTGATTCGCGGTGGGTCAGTCCCACCCTGGTGTTCTCTTCAGAACAAACTTATATTTTTGCAATATGAATAGGCTCAGACTGTCCCAAACCTCCAAGTTCTGGTCCATTTGGCCGAACAATTTCATTTTCAATATATCTCTCTCCTGTCACGTGTCACTATAAACAGCCAGGAAGCACGAAGCCCCTCCTTCAACACTTGGCTTCACCATCTCTTCAGCTAGATATTCAGCAGCATCATTTGTAAAGTCGATGAGGCACAAGAACACCAGAACACCAAACACTATAACATGAACACAGTGGAGCCAAGTGCATTGTCACTTTACAAGGATCGCCCTTCCTCCAGGTTCCAGTAACTTGCTCCTCATTTCCATCTCAGACTCCACGGGAATGTGGTGACCAACCGTATTCATACCAATATTCTGCTCATAATTATTCATATATTCTCTAAAAGGGAAGCCGCGTCTACAGCTTTCAGACTCATACAGTCACTGCGGTGACGAGAGCCAGGCGCTGGGTCAAAACTGAGCTGAAGGACAGTGTGGGGACTCCTTTCACTCCAGCTAACTTCCCTTCAGTTCTCCCAAACTTCCTTTGTGTTTTACCCATAATTTCTGCTTAACTTGCTTTGTGTTTTGATCTTGGACCTCTGATTTTCAATCCTTCTGTCCCAGGGTGCAAGCCATTGGTTTTTCTTACCATGATAGACAGGTGAAGCCTTTATGTGGCATTTTCTTAACAGTTGGGTAGTCACCTGGATTATTTTATGCAGCAAGGCAGAAGTACACAATAGACAGAGGGAAGGAACGCCAAGTGGTCTAGCCTCTCAGGGATCGGACCGGCTCATCTGGGACGTCCTTCAGAGCCTCTGGAGATGAGGGGAAGAAGGCTTCCACTCCAATCCTGTTTTTCCTACCAAATAGCAGTGTGACCTTAGGTGAGTTGACTCATCGTTCTGATCCTCAA
Source organism: Craseonycteris thonglongyai (assembly GCA_004027555.1). NCBI lineage: Eukaryota > Metazoa > Chordata > Mammalia > Chiroptera > Craseonycteridae > Craseonycteris > Craseonycteris thonglongyai. The sequence continues at coordinate 39,569 of PVKE010010419.1, read as the reverse complement.
TTTGTTTACATGTTAAATAAAATTAGGGGATTCTTGCTCTAAAGTCTTATGATTCGTGTTTTGCAGCAACAAGGGGCAAATGGAATGCCTGACCTTTGAATTTCTCCAGGGCATCCTCCTTCGCAGTGTCCAGAGTGCTGGGCCTTGGTCTATGAGTCAAGTTCTTGCTCATGGTCAACAGCAGGGCTCTGTTTGTGGTTGCACAGGGATGCAGGTGCCTTCCCACTGGGGGCTCCACCTTCTCTTGGTCCTGGAGGGCAGCCGTCCCCACAACCTTTCTGGCACCACGGACCAGTTTTGGGAAGATCATTTTTCCATGGACTGTGGGGGAAGGGATGGTTTGGGGATGATTCAAGCACATTCCATTTATGGTGCACTTTATTTCTATTATTATTACATTGGATAATAATATATACTTGTCACTTGCCACTCACTGGTAGGGTTTTGATATGAGTCTGCAAGCAATGGATTGATGACTGTCTCTGTGCAGGTAAACCTCTCTGCTCATGTGCATCTGTATCTGCAGCCGCTCCCCAGCACTAGCATCACCGCCTCAGCTCCACCTCAGACCATCAGGCATCAGATTCTCATAAGGAGCCACAACCTAGATCCTCACATGCGCAGTTCACAGTAGGGTTCCCGCTCCTATGAGCATCTAACGCCGCCGCTGATCTGACAGGAGGCGGAGCTCAGGTGGTCACGTGAGCAATGGGAGCGGCTGTCAGTACAGACAAAGCTCCGCTGGCTTGCCTGCCTCTCACCTCCTGCTGTGGGGCCCAGCTCCTAAGAGGCCCTGGACCAGTACAGGTCCGTGGCCTGGGGGTTGGGGGCCCCAGCTCTAGGGGAAGAGACTGAGGATGGTCCACATTAGGCTTCTGTGGGCCAGGATGGCAAAAAGTATACATCACTGTTGGCCGTACTTAGTCCCATGCAACCTAAATATGTGTCCAGGAAGAACGAGAACATGGATGCGAGTGCCCGCCCCGCCCGCTGCACCAGCACCGGGTAAAGAGGCAGAGGCTGCAGGGGAAGCCGCTGGGAAGTTCCGGGTCTCTTCCTTTCACTACAGAGGTTCTCACATACTGGTTTGGGCAGTGGGCGCAAGGAGCCGCAATGAAAAATATGTCATATATGTATATTTGAACAATGGCCATGCCCGTGCATTCACTCATATGTCCATTAAACCAATAGCTATTAACATCACATGTGGACTAGGAATTGTGGATCTATTTAAAAAACCTCAAACAAACAAACAAACCCCCATAATTCACAGTCCAGAACCTCAAGGAGCTCACAGGCGAGTAGATGAGCTAAGACAACGACAGAAACGACGGCTCAGCAGTCTGTGGCGTGTGGTCTAGGAGAAGGACCACGTGTTAGAGGACACCGAGAATGGAGAAAACGCTCCCAGCTACGGAGCTTGGAAAGAGAGGGAGCAACGATGGGCGGAGAGGCTCAAAGGACGTGGTGTTGGAACCGGAAGGACGGAAGTCAGGGAAGCAACCTCAGGAGGCTCGCGAGGCGTTTGGACCGCATTTGTTAGAAAATGGGGGGCACTGACAGTCTCAGACATTTGGGCCACTTGAATTCAGAGGAAAAAGGAGTCCCCAGCCACATGTCATTCCCTCCAATCTTGGCCCAGAGCCCTGCCTTGTGATGCTACGAGGTGACCGAGGGACCAGAGGAAGACATGCATGACTTCAGCTCCAGGAAAACAGAAGCCCCAAGTCCGCCAAGGGGACAGGGGTGTGGCCGGATGGCGAGTCTTGCTGTGGACATTACCTCTCTCGGGAGCCGACACTAAGGACTGTAAACATTCCCCTGACTTCTAACGGTAAAATAGTGCCTGACTAGCCCCACGCATCTGTCCCCAATGACTCCTGTTGAGGAAGAAATTGCTTGGAATGGAGACACTCTTCTTCCAGCCCAAGTGCCCTGCATGGCTCGCCTCCTCCACTCACCTGACCCAGGAAGAGGGGAGTTTCAGGGCTCAAGGGGGTAGGACACTCACTGGTCTCCGAGTTGGTCACAGCCTGCTGAAGCTGGCTTCTCCCCAGAGAGCGTCCTGGTTGCAGTGACAGATACCGTATTTTCCGGCGTATAAGACGACCCCCTAATTTTACAGTTAAAACATAGGTTTAGGCCTATATTCGCTGTATAAGACTACAGCCTCGGAAGTGGGGGGTAGTCTTATACAGCGAATATAGGCCTAAACCTATGTTTTAACTGTAAAATTAGGGGGTCGTCTTATACGCCGGAAAATACGGTACGCACATACTAAAAGTCAACGTCCTCCTCACAGTTACAATTTATTTGGGACGTGGGGTCAGGTGTTCTAATACACATGCTAATGCTTAACACTCTACGTCAGAGGCTGTTCTAAGCATTTTAGACACGGAAACTGATGTTTTCGTGCAAATCTTCCCTTAGAAGTGGGCCTGTTGTTACCCCTCATTTTACAGATGAAAATATTGAGGCACAAAGAGGTTAAGTAACCAGCTCAAGATGACAAAGTCTCCTGAGGCTAAGGGGGGAGGTGGGTGAGAGACATGGGTGGGGGGGAGTAGGGAGGGGGAACCAAACACACGGTGCTGGAAAGTGAGCTGATTCTGGGTGGTGAGCACATAATACGATGTATAGATGATGTCATGTAGAATTGTACACCTGGAACCAATGTCGTTGATATCAATTAATGTCACTCCAATAAATTTAACAACAGCAGCAACAACAAAAAGATGACAAAGCCAGGCAGTGACAAAATGGGTACCCAACCCAGGCAGTGTAACTGTAGAACTTGTACCCACAGACCCCACAGGATATGGCCACCCAGTGTCATCTTGAACCAGCCATGTGACATTTTAAGGTCCCTGGAACTAAAGTAGAGGCATTCAGACTCTTCTCAGCAGTGGACAGGGACAATAGGCCACCGAGCATTTGCTTTGACTACAGCAAAGGACCAATAACTAAGCTGACCAGACTGTCCTGTGTCAAATGAGACGCCTGGTCAGCCTACCACCACCTCAACTCCCTTTTCCTCTCCTCCCTGCTTCTTCTCCAACCCAAGGGGCGCTTACACTCCTGGGGAAGATCCCAGGGCTCAGGGAACAAGAGGACACCACAGGGCCCCCAGCTAGTATTTATTCAACACTGACTTCGTTTCAGGCATTGCAGTGGGTGTCTTAGAAATACTGCACCCTTAATCCTCACACCAGCCTCATGGGGATACACCTTATGATGCCCACTGGACAGGCGGTAAACCCACTTTAATAGCCAGCCCAATGCCACCCAGCTAGCAAGCAGCAAAGCTGGGACGCTGATCCTGGCCTGTGTGACGTCAACGTCACTGCCTTCCACAGCCCCTCTGACACTGTGACTGTGTGTTGGCCATCAGTGCCCCAGGCTCAGCTCCAAGCCTCCTCCTGAGTCGCCATGTCAGCTAAAGAGAGAAGGAACATGATCCTTCCTGCAGGGCAGCAGGGGTGCTGAAGGTGGAGTTGAGCCGAAAGGAGAAGCCCAGATGACATTGGGTCTTCCCACGCCAGTTCAGGTCACCTCAGGCAGACAGACAGTGGGCTCCCAGGGCCACAGCCTGGCGATAGCAGTGTGGGCCATCTCTGCCCTGACAGAGGGCTGAGCTCCAAGGGAACTGTTCTGAGCTAAGCCCTGACTTTCGGGGTCCCCTTCTAGACTCTGGACCCCACACTAGCCGGTCATAGAAGCAGACACCTTGGCCACCAGCTCAAACATGAGCTGCCTCCTAGAGGAAATAGCATCCCCCGGGCTGAGCAGGGCTATGCGATCAGCCCACGTCACTCAGCCCACGTGGTTGCTTGTCTGCTCAGCAGGTAAGGAGACGTGGTTGTGGGGAGGCCCCCAGGGGCCCCTTTCCTGAAGCCACATGTTACTTCTTGAGCTTTGCAGGGTCTGGAGAGAGGTGACATCAGCAGCTCCTTGGTGTCCTCTCCCAATTTAAACATGACCTGATGTCTAAGCAGAGCATCTAGGCAGAAGAGGACCAGAAGTCCTGTGTTATATCCCCCGTGCTGCTCAGATGAGCTGGATGACCTTGGGCAAGTCTCATTCCCTAGAGAGGGGAAGCCATGGATCAAGTTCACCCAGCAGGCTGGTGACCCAGGCAGGACCAGAAGCTAAGTCCCTAGCGCCTCTTATGGCTAAGTGCCCTGGGATTGATGGGCTCATTACGTCATCACGCTCACTCACCCACGCAGCCATGTCTACTAAGCGCTCTGCGTGGGCCTGGGATTGTGCTGGGAACCAGACATACCGGGATGAACAGAACACTCTCTAGGTGACAGGGAAACTCAGAAATCATCTAGTGGCCTATTCTCCATTTAAAGATGAAGAAAGTGAGGCCCAGAGGGAGAAGCACAGTGACACGTTCAAGGTCACAGACCAGCTCACTTTCCTAGCTGCAGTCTGTGGTCCAGAAGGACAGTTCTCTGTGGCGTCAGGGTCCCTGGAGGTCCCGGGGCCTTGGCCCCCTGAACTGTGGGACCCAGCACTTGCTGAGGCCCGGATGCTGCCCAGCGGCTTGTTCTCCTCGGCCCTTGCGTAGGTTCCTGTTGAGAGTTCCTCTCTCTCCCACATGAACCCCAGCGCACTGACCACAGTGTCCTGCAGGGCAGGCGTGCCTGGAAAGTGGGCAGCACTGGGAAACGAGAAACTCGGGTTCCGGAAGCAAGCGGGGTGTCGGAAATGGGGAGTCAAGGAAGTATTCGACAGTGCCTGGATTTCGTCAGATCCTGCCTGGTTGAGGCCCAGACCCCATCCGGCTGAGCTCTCCTGGCCGAGCTGGACCCCAGCTGTAGCTCGGACCCCATCCATCTGTGGAGGTCGGCCCCTCCGCTGACCTTGGCTTCTCCCAAAAGCTGTTGGGTCAGACCCGGCTAAAGGACAGGTTGAAGGGCAGGAGACCAGATGGCCGGGCGAAAGCTGGGTGGACGCTGCAGCTGACGGGTTCAGCGCCCCTGGCTGGACTTCTGTCCTCAGCCTCCACAGACCCTGGTGTGCTGGTGGCTAACCGGAGGCGGCGGGCGGCTGTGGGCGCTTAGTAACGAGATCCGGAGTTATTCACCCCCAGGTCACCAGTTCAGAACCAGGTCAAGAGTGAGGCGACGTTTGTGACCCAGGGGGACAGGGTGGGGGCTTCATGTGAGTGGCCTGAAGACAGACATGTGCCCTCTCTGCGGACAAGTCTGACAGGTCAGCCTGGGCCACAGGGCAAAGCACTCCGTCCCTGGTGACAAGCTGTGCAGGCCGGAGAGGGCCCCATGCGGGGCCTGTCCTTCTGGCTTCATTGTCCCCAAGACCCCACTTCTCTGCTCCCAGGCCAGGCCACACACGTACGTGTGTGCTCACACCAGGCCTTGCGGGTCCAAAGAACCCCGGTAGACAACATGCAGATCATCTGGTAACAGCTCTGTTTTCAGACCACATGCTCAGATAACAATCAATTTGATCACCATTGTACCTTTCCGTGATCTAAGCTAGTTTGTTTATTTGTTTACTTGTTTGTTACCTGAACCTTACCACTGTTTTTGTTAGCCTTTGTGGAAGCAGAGACCTTATCTATGCCTGGCACTTTCAAGGTGCTTGTGAGTTGTTTATTGAATGAGAGAATGAATGAATGATACATAAAATAAGGAATGCCTCCCTGGGGCTTCACACCATGTCTGACAGAGAGAATATGCTCAATGTTGTTTGCTGAATAAATGAACGAATAAAGGAATGAACAGATGTGTCACAGAATGAACGTTTTGAGAACCATCAGCCCTCAGAGCATTAGGGGTGATACCATTGTACTGTAGAGACTCAGCCAGTCTTCCTCACACCAAAATCAAATCTCTAAACCCAAAGCACAGTATTCGGCTCACAGGAGATGCTTGGAGAATGTTTCCTGAGTGAATGAATAATAAGTGGACAGATGGATGGACGGATGGATGGACGGACAGATGGAGAGGATCAAACAAGTAAGACTAGCATGCATGAATGAAACAAAACTCAAAAGATGTATGAAAATTCACTTTTCATTTTTATTCAAGATGTGGGCCTTTTACTCTAAATCTGGAATTTTCTCACTCAGTTTCTACCTAATTAATGTTTTTAATCATTCATCCATTCATTTGTTTAGTCAGCACTCACTGAGTACGTTCTACTTGCCAGGAACATACAAAGGTGAGTTAGATACAGTCCAAGCCCTAAATCCAATGGTGGAATCAGACAAGACTTATAACTTCCTTTTTTGTTAAGATTTTTAAAGTTATTTTATTTATTTACTTATTTGTGTGTTTTTTATTTTATTGTTTTTATAACTTTCTTTGCCTGCCACTTGGTTAAAATTTCCTTCCTTCCTCTTTTCTTTCTTCTCTCCTCCCTTTCTTCCTCCCTCCAGTTTCCTTCTTTCCTTCCTTCCTTTCTCATCCTTCCTTCCTTCCTTCCTTTTAACCTCTTGCTTACTCACTCATGTTTATTCATGTGCTCATTGAGTACTGGCTCCATGCCCATCACTAAAATATGGGGTTAAAACAAAAGTCATATCGGTAGTTGTGAGCTTGTATTATGTTGATGTCTTGCAGCTGTACTGTCTGTCTTAGATTATAAGTTACTATTCATTCAGATGTAGAAGTGGAATTTAGTCATGAATCAGGACTCACATCTATTAAAAAACTACAGGTAGGGGCTGTGTTATGATGAACCTAGTACCACTGACAACCAGCAACTATGTGGAGATTCTCAACAATAAGATTGCTTATACAAAGGTATCATAATTTTGAGCTATATTGCTCTGGGCAAGAAATGACAAACCTCATAATTCAAGAAAAGTGCTGTAACATCTATGAGTGTCCACGATGCGCCAGATATTGTGTTACGTGTTGGGGATAATGGGTGAAATCTTGCTCTAAAAGATCTGAAGCCAGTTAGAGATGTAACAGTGTTTTGTTTGATGTGATGAGGGTTATAAATAAAGTATGTACGGAAGCAGTGGGAACGTAGGAGAGGGCTGGCTTCATTAAGTTTTGGCAAGCTGGGGTCTCTTTTACAGAGAAGCTAATCTCTGAGGTTTGCTTTGGCCAGAGTACAGAAGTTTGTGAAATGAAAGGACTGTGCAGAAATGGGGTATGGGATAGTCAAAATCCGATGGTTGTAGATGTGTAGAAGTTTGTAGCACCTTGAGTTGTATGTGGGGCTAGAATGTAGAGCATTCAGAAGAGAGAGATGAAAAAGGGAACTGGCAAAGCATGTGTGTTCCAAACTGTTTTCTGAAGGATGTCCTTGATTTTTAGTATCTATATGACAGGGAGCAACCAAATTTGTGCTTTCGACTATTATGTCGGGTGGAGATGGGTCCCCGTTTCCTACAGTATGGCAGATTAGATGACCTAAAAATTTTCCTATCACAAAACCCCTAGAACAGTGGAACAAAATGTAAAAATCACTTTCTACATGCAAAGTTGAGCTCACAAGAAAATAAGGAAGACCCCTGCACCCTGCAGGGTGGAGGGGACAAGCAGAAACTAAGGGTGAGTACAACCAGCGAGTGAAGTAACAAGAGACAACCTTGGGTAGTAGGGCAGGTAGAGGGGGTTGGGCTTGGGGGCTTTTAGGATTTTATTTTATTTTTTATTTAGATTGGGTGTTTTAAGTTCCCAGAAATAGTGAATAGGAGGCCTTGGTCTATGCCAAATGGAGAGTTAAAATTAAGGCCTTCTTGTAAAATCAGGAAAAGATTTCTATGAGAGCATTCAGTTTACCTCCAAAGGGTTGTCTGTTGAGCCTGAGCTATGAGTGGAAGAAAGACATGTCCCTGTAAACTCATAACGTCATTCTCTGCACACCACGGGTTCAGGGTGTGCAGTTCCATTACTTGAGTGGTCCCAGAATCCCCAAGTCAATCAAATAATGAGAAGTCATCTTTGGCGGATGCTACTGCACAGAGAAGTGGGAACAAAATGGTCTTTGCAGGATCCAAGTTCAAGGTGTCTGACCAACATAGTGAATTCTCAGCTCTGAAGGTCTATTCTCACAACCCACCACTGGCCAACCTCAGCAGATACAACAAAGAGTAAGTGTAGGCCACCAAGAGTTTTCATTCAGAAAGTAGTGCAATAGGAGAGAGACTATAAATTAATATTAAAAAAAAAAACCCAGTTAAAGATCTATAAAAGATTTTTTAAAAAGTGGAAAAAAATAAGAAAGTTTGAACAAAACCCAGGCAGATTTGAAAAATCTAATAGAACCTAGAAAAACAAAGGTATAGACAGAGCTAAAGTGAGAATCTAAGAACTGACAGTCTACAGAAAACTCCCCCAAATCAACACAGAGACATAAAGAGATAGAAAATATAAAAATAAGATTAAGAAACATGGGGGATAGAATGAGGGTAAACATATGACTAATAGGAATTTCAGAAAAAACAGTATTAAGAGAATGAATAAAGGAAATAACCAAAGAGAAAAACACTGAGAATTTTCCAGAATCTATGAAAGAAATGAGTCTTCAGAGGCAGGAAATGAGTCCTCAGAAAGATAAAATGAAATCTGTACCAAGCAATATCATAGAAAAACTTTTATAAACCAAAAATCAATAGGAGATCTTAAAAGAGAAGAATATGGTTTACTCACACAGAAACAATAATTAGCCTGATAACTGACTTCTTAAAAGCAACAATGGATGCCAGAATCCAATGAAATAATATTTTTAAGATTTATTTTATTGTTTTTAATAATGTATTTTTTTTTTTTATTTTTTTTTATCTTTTCACATTTATAGAGAGAAATTATCTTTTTGTCTTCAGTGCATATTTATTTCTATTTTACTTTTTGACAGATAGAGAGAGAGACAGAGACAGAGACAGTTAGAGAACCGAACTGTGGGAACTCCCCAGTTCAGCACGTGGGTCCTGCCTGGGCCGGAGCCGGGATTCGATCCTCGGT